>JACEFZ010017174.1:0-15457 GCA_014155875.1 Cepaea nemoralis | reverse complement strand
ATGGGAAGAGGGCAACATCTCGGATGGGAAAAGTATAACACATCTTGGATGGGAAGAGGGCAACACATTTAGGATGGGAAGAAGGTAACTCATCTCAGATAAGAAGGTGGCAACACATCTAGAATAGAAATAAGGCAAAAGATCTGGAATGGGAAGAAGGCAACACATCTTGGATGGGAAGAGGGCAACATATCTCATTTAATTATAAATAAAATAGTTGATCTAACTCTGCAGTAAATAAGAGTTGTTCTAATGTTGTTTACGTTGTTGCAAGGTCAGCTTTTTTCTTAGCGCACAATTTGTTTCCTTCATTTCACGTGCATTCAGTTATTGATATATGAATATTTACAAATATTTAATTGTCACGCCGCTAATTCAGATTCCCTTTTCTCCATTCATTTACCTCAATGAAGTTTTTGGAGATAATACAGATAAACTTTTTACAATTGTTCCTGGCATGACCAAGCATGGTGTTACTTTTATCAACTCTCTACATATGACGCTTCTTCGTTTCTTTCATCATTTTATATTCTGTCATATATAGTTATGTTTTTTATCAAGGGGCGTTCATTTCGTTGCTCATCACCAAATGTGTTTTAAATGCCTTTCTTGGCTGCAGATACATGTTTAATTTTGTGTTTCTTTGTTTGAGATAAACGTTTAATTGTGTGTTTCTTAGCTTGAGTTAAATGTTTAAATTTGAGCTTTTTAGTTTTCGGAAGGTGTTTAGCCATGGACTTCTTATTGCTAGGATACAATTTGTGTACACCTGGATATTTTGTTGTTGTCTCGATTACTTTCCGCAGTTTGGATATATTTAGCGTTTTAGCCGCGTGTCCTGTGACGAGGGGATATGCACCATGCACTGGTTTAAGGTGTTGGCTTTTTTTTCTTGCGTGTAGAGTTTTGGTTTTTAACTTGTGACGTGCATTGTGCTTGTGCTTAGAGGCTACGCGTTGAGGTTTCTGGGTAGAACCAGGAATCGAATGTTTGAGTACACTCCGAGTCTCTCGTCCGTGTAAGGAGATCACAGTATCCACTTCCGGCTTCGGGGCTTCGCTGCGTTTAAATACTTCATACACCGATGGTGTCCAGTCTCTTAACATGCTGTCCAGGGTGCCAGCCGATCTGGTGTTAAATTCGCTCTTGCTGTCTGCAGTTACCTCCTTCAACTGAAAACATGTGGAAAATTGAAAAAACAAAATGAATATTAGTGGATACAAAACTGTCTTCAAACAAAAACAAAATCATATTAGTTTCTTGGTTGCGTTGTGACGGTTATCTCAACATCCAACGCCTCGCCGATTAACGTCGACAATCATGATTTTCCACAAATTGCAATCTCCGATGACATGGGTCAGTTTGTGTGTTGACTCCCTTCCGTGCCATTACACAAGACTGTCAAGAATTTTATAACATTGTCTTCCCCATCTCTCTTTCCACAAATCTTTCCGGTTGTCACGACATGTTGCAGTGTTTGTCTGCTCATAATGTGGTCAAATATAATGACTGCTTCTTTCTGATGTTTGTGATAAGTTGTCTTTGCGATTTAGCTTCTCTCAAAACGTCCAGATTGCTCCATTTTTGGCTGTCCAATTAATTTTCAACATTCTTCCATAAAACCACACCTCCAAGGCTTTATAGGATTATTTCGCCTGTTTATTAATTGTCCATGATTTTCAGCCATATGGTAAAACTGGTTTTATGTAACATGCAAGAACTCTTTTTCTAAGTGGCTGTTATCTATCACAGAACAACAGTCTACATCAGTGGTCATGGAATAAAATAAATCGTAGACCATTGACTCGTTGATTCGATCTGGTTGATTGAATGCTCTAGACCAGTGGTTCTCAACCTTTTTTGACCCATGCACCTTTTCACCATATGTTCAGAATGTCATTCCCCCCTTTCGTATTTCCTCCCTATAAATTCCTCCCTCCCTGCCCCTATATAGTATGCGTAAATAAGGAAGCTAAATTAAATAACACATAATAGAACAAGTCTAGACGTCTATATAAAACGTGATTTGCGGGTTTTCTTACGTTATAAACCGAATTTCAGAAGGGTGAGAAGTACAGAATCGTAAAGTATGGATGGAAAAACAATATCAAGTTATCGGTTCTTGTATTAACGCGATCTTGAAACAATCTTAATTTCCCCCCCCCCCCCCCGGAAACCCTCAAATTACCCCCTGGGGGAAATTCACCACCGGTTGAGAACCACTGCTCTGGACGTTGTCCTGTATATAAATAACTAGACATCACTTTTGCTTGTCCCCGGGTGGTCACGGATTTGAATTCTCATCGAGTAGGAATTTTCGTTTTTATTGGACCTGGATTAGAAGGTTAGTCCAGTCTAAGCTGGTAGTCAGGTAGGACATGAGAGGTTAAGTCGTACAGCAACATTATATATATATATATAGGTGTCAGGTCTTAGTCAGATATGACTGAGCTACCGTATGACAGTAGACGGTACTACCTGCTTTCTGTTAGCGCCGAATGTTGGGCGGCGCTTACCAAACCCGACACCCCACATTGTGCCAACGGCTTCGGGCGGAAGAGCGCAATTGGGAGGGTACAAGCCTTACCCTGGTGCGAGGAAATGCAAGCTAAAGACAAAATGTCATGGCAGGGCAGACCAGGCCCTAAGCCTTGGTTGTCGGCTGGTCTAGGATCGAAGCTCCGACAGGCGGACAGTTAGAGCATTGCTTTGCTGATCCGGCAGCTTCTGCAGCTTGTCTTGTTCCAGATGTAGGGGTGTTACCTTTCCTCTGGAGTGAACTAGGCAGGCCGAGAGAGGGATCATGCTGCATGGGCAACACATGATCTCTATATTTTAGCCCAGGCTTTGTGCTATGGAGAGGCAATAACTCCATCCCTGGTCTTAACTGGTCTCGGAATCAAAGCGAGAGGCAACTGTTACGGGTTATAAGTCCCTGTCAATTGGCGTAGACATGGGGCGCCACGCGTTGCCTCTGACGGTGGGAGACACCTACAGGTGTCACTGATCAGCTACCGCCCGCCTCAAGCTGGGCAGCCCCCAGGCCAATTGGGTGCTGATCCGCCACAGCCTGCCTGCTTCAATGGGTGCTTGGGGCTAGGACAAAATCTGAATCGCAGGCTGTAAAACCAATGCACCAGGTACAAACAAAAATAAAATAGAAACCTCAAGCTACGGCTTGCAACCTGGAACGTGAGAACCATGTGTGCAGGATTTTCCACTGACTTGACCAATATTGACTATGTGCGAAAAACGGCTGTGATTGATGCCGAACTCAATCGTCTTAACATTGATATTGCTGGCCTGCAGGAGACTCGCCTCGCTGAGGAAGGGTCACTCAGGGAAAACAATTACACCTTTTTCTGGAAGGGTAGAGGGCAGGCAGAAAAAAGGCAACACGGTGTGGGCTTTGCAGTGAAGAATTCGCTACTGGGAATGATTGAAATTCCAGCAGGAGGAAATGAAAGACTATTATCCCTGCGCTTGGCACACTCTTGTGGTTTTGCCACCATTATTACTGCATATGCACCGACACTTGATTCCTCTGATGATGTGAAGGATTCGTTCTATGAGGAGTTAGACTCCGTGATCAAGGCAGTTCCAAAATCTGACTACATTTATATGCTCGGTGATTTCAATGCTCGTGTGGGCAAGGACTCGAGTTCATGGCCAGTGTGCCTTGGAAAATACAACATCGGTCGCATGAATGAAAATGGGCAAAGGCTGCTGGAGCATTGCACCAGAAATGACCTATGTATTACAAACTCCTTTTTTAAAACAAAAGAGATGCATAAGGTCACATGGAAACATCCAAGATCCGGCCATTGGCACCAGCTGGACTTCATCATCACACGGAGACAACATCTGAAACATATATCATTGACTCGAAGTTACCACAGTGCTGACTGTGATACGGATCATTCCTTGGTTGTTGCAAGGGTTAGACTGAGACCAAAGAGAATCTACACAGCTAAACACAAATCTAGCCCCAGGATTAATATTATTAACACTCACGATCCTGAAAAGTGCTTTCAGTTTCAACAGCAACTTGAAGACGCTTTCACTGATACACCAGAAAATTGTACAGTAAATGAAAAGTGGGGTCAACTTAAGGAAACTCTTTATAAAACTGCCGTAGGGGTTTACGGCACTGTGGATCATAAGAGGCAGGACTGGTTTGCGGCAAACAGCGAGACTCTGCAGCCCTTGATTGATAAGAAGAAGATAGCTCTCTTAAGAAACAAGGAAAGACCAACGCGTAACACTCTGAGTGAGCTAAGGCAAGCTAGGAAGGATGTGCAAAAGGCTGCTAGGCAGTGTGCAAATGATTATTGGATCAAGTTATGTGAGTCCATTCAAATCGCAAGTGATAAGGGAAACATCAGAAGCATGTATGAAGGAATAAAGAAAGCCTGTGGTCCAGTGATCAAAAGAAGTGCACCATTGAAAACCTTGACTGGAGAAATCATAACTGATAAGAAACAGCAGATGGGTAGAGCACTATATTGGAGCTTTACTCAAGTGAGACCAAACTAGCGGATGATGCCCTCAACGCCATAGAGGCTCTACCAACTCTTGACCATCTGGACACACTTCCCACAATAACAGAAGTTAAGTGTGCTATAAATGAACTTGCATCTGGCAAGGACTCCATGTAAGGATGGGATTCCAATAGAGGTTAACAGGAGTGGGCAAGACACACTCACTCTACAGATCCACCAGCTAATAGAGTTATGCTGGCGAGAAGGACAAGTCCCACAGGATTTCAAAGATTCAAACATCATAACACTGTACAAGAATCAAGGGCGATCGGAGCGACTGCAACAACTATAGGGGTATCTCACTTCTGTGTATTGTTGGAAAAGTATTTGCCAGAATTGTTCTGCGCAGACTTCAAGTCCTAGGAGATCAAGTCTACCCCGAATCACAGTGTGGCTTTCGACAGAACCGGTCTACCATTGATATGATATTCTCATTGCGACAATGCAAGAAAAATGCCGTGAACAGAATCAACCACTGTTTATTGCCTTCATCGACCTCACAAAGGCATTTGATTTGGTCAGTCGTGAGGGTCTGTTCAAGGCACTAAAGAAGATTGGCTGCCCACCAACTCTTCTGTCCATTGTGGAATCGTTCCACACAGGCATGAAGGGTATAATCAAGTTTGATGGTGCAACTTCTGAAGAGTTTAAAATCAAGAGTGGAGTTAAGCAAGGTTGTGTACTAGCTCCCTGCCATATACCTGGATCAGGCTATGGATTGTAAGACACAATTTGCACAGCATTAGTTAAAGAAGAATGAAGAATGTGCAAGACGTTTTGGTGCAAGCACGAAAACGTCACGATAAAGGCAGTTAGACTTGAGCTGGCGTCCACGTCGGACATGGCTGCTTGTCACTACAGCACGGCTAATACTATGCCGCTTTGTTTAGAATAATGTGTTGTTAAGTATAGTTGGAACATTTCTGTGGAGCGACTGCTTTGTCAAAATCGTCATATTAAAATGGATTGTGAGAAGAAAACTATCCAGCGTCGTCTTAGTAAAGGTTTGGTTGCAGTGGCCGATTTTGGTTTTCATGTTTTAATTAACGAACAAGGAGAATGAGACAACATATATATATATATATATATATATATATATATATATATATATATATATATATATATATATATATATATATATATATATATATATATATATATATATATATATATATATATATATATATTAATGTCCTCGCTCCTTGGCACTCCCACCCTCTTTGGAATATACTTTTCACTTCTACTGAAATATGCCTTTCGTGATCAGGATGGTGGTATATACATTCACTCACGCTCAGATGGTGGCCTCTATAATGCTCAGAGATTGAAGGCCAAGACCAAAATTAGGAGGGTACTGATCAGAGAGTTGCTTTTTGCAGATGATGCTGCAGTTACGACCCACTCTGAGGAAGAATTGCAATGTCTACTATCTGCATTCTCCAATGCTTGTTCTGAATTTGGTTTAACAATTAGCGAAAAGAAGACACAGATTATGTCACAAGGTGCACATGGGGTACCATCAATCTTTATTGACGACGCCGAACTAGAGATGGTAGACCATTTTACATATCTAGGATCAGTGGTAAATAGCAAATTATACCTAGATCAGGAAATCAGCATCCGGATTGGTAAAGCAGCAACAACAATGAACAGGTTAAGAAAAAGAGTCTGGGAGAACAGGAAGCTTACTGCCAAAACAAAAGTCCTTGTCTATCAAGCCTGTGTCCTTAGTACTCTTCTTTATGGCAGTGAAACCTGGACAACTTACTCACACCAAGAGAAAAGTTTAAACAGCTTTCATATGCGGTGTCTGCGAAGAATTCTTGGTATTAAGTGGCAAGACAAACTCACAAATACTGAAGTATTGGAAAGATCAAGTTGTGTGACGGTTTATTCCATGCTCAGTCTTCGTAGACTTAGATGGATAGGACATCTTAGGAGGATGGATGATGGTAGAATACCAAAGGACATCTTTTTTGGTGAATTACAGATGGGTAAGAGATCTCAGGGTCGGCCTCTACTACGATACAAAGATGTGTGTAAGCGGGACATGATTGATACAGGCATTGATAATGCACATTGGGAGCAAGTCGCCGCTGAACGTGTTGCATGGAGGGCAAACTTCAGAAATGGAATAAAGACAAAGAAGAAAATTATTGCAGATAAGTCACACACCGAGCGTGTGAGACGTAAGATGGTGCATGATGGTGAAATGACCACGTGTTCACATGCACCCACTGTGAACGGACATTTACAGCGCGAATTGGCCTTATCAGTCACATTCGCTACCGCCATAGGTAAAAGTTATTATGCCTTTTTAAAGCACAAACTATCGTCTGTCAAGACGGCAAGGTGCCAATATTATATGTGTGTGTGTGTGTGTGTGTGTGTGTGTGTGTGTGTCCGTTCGTCCGTCTATCTCTCTATACGTTTGTTGGCCTGCCTGTCTGTCTATCTATATGTCTATCTATTTATCCTCTCTGTCTATCCGTGTGTGTGTCTGTTAAGTGTGTCTATCTATGTGTGTGTGTTGTGTGTGTGTTGTGTGTGGTGTGTGTGTGTGTGTGTGTGTGTGTGTGTGTGTGTGTGTGTGTGTGTGTGTGTGTCTTTCAGCTAGGTTGTGCTCTCTTACCATTTAATTTCTTTTTTAATCTATTCTGTTTATAAATGTTCGAGTTTTTGTTTGTTTGTTTCTTTATTTGTTTGTTTGTTTGTTTGTTTGCTTGTTTGTTTGTTTATTTGTTTGTTTGTTTGTTTGTTTGTTTGTTTGTTTCTTTGTTTGTTTGTTTCTTTGTTTCTTTGTTTGTTTGTTCGTTTTACTGTTTGTTTGTCTGTTCGTTTGATTGCTTGTTTGTTTGCTTGTTTGGTAATTTATTTTTTTTAATGCAGGCTGTGCTCACATTGTGTATATAAAATCAAATACTCATGGACACATGCATTACCTTACTGGCGGCTCCAGCCACCAACATTCCAATTTGAAGAAGAAGAAATATAAACAGGCCCATGATCACTGTTAGAACGGGACTTCGAAGCCACTTGAAGATAACACTGTCAGAGCTGGTCAGTTAAGTCAGAGCTTGATGTCACCGCTCCTTTACAAGGCGAATAATAAATTCCCTGGTATCGAATCGCACTCGCAGAAGGAAAATAAATCAGTAAAAATGACAATTGCCTGTTGTCCCTCTGCTAATGATATCCCTGTGCAGATGCCACGCAGTCGAGAATTCTCAACTGGTTTAGCCTAAGTAAATGTTTTAGACATTTTCGTGTCAGTTTGTCGCAGTTGTGAAATATCGTTGTAGTGTTATCAGTTATCAGTTATCAGTTATCAGATGGGGTATCTTCGTTGCACTCCGGACATGTCCATAGGTGCTCAGATCCTCCCCCCAGCATATGCATCAGCGTCCGGTGGCTAATAGTGCCAGTTCTGTGTTGGTTGACGAGGCGCTTTGTTTTCCCGATGTACCTCTCGCGTCTGGCTGTGCCGTTGTAGTGTTGTAATACAATAGTGCTGTCCTCATTAATGGCGATAATTCTTGCATCGCTTTCATTGGCTGGAAAAAATATGTAAATGTAGGCGGAGACTAATAATTTATTGTGAGGTGATTGACTGTGACAAAGAAAACTTATCATACTTTACCTCGATCCAGTGACTTACACTACCATTGGTTATGATAATTATGCGCTGGCTGGTGTATTTTCCTAGGTTGTGATTCTGCCCGTAATATTATACTCGCCTATATTTCGGTTGCTGCCACCCAGAGAATCAGTTCATCGCGTAATAAATGTTAATGCATAGACAATAACCAATTTAATCTTTAAGACGGGCAATGCTGTATGCAGTTCTTCTCCTTCTTCTGTTTCTTCTTGTTCTTCGTTTTCTTCTTGCTTCTTCTTCTTCTTCTTCTTCTTCTTCTTCTTCTTCTTCTTCCTCCTCCTCCTTCCTCTTCTTCCTCCACTTCTTGTCCTTCTTATGTTGCTGACTGTCATCTCCCAGTGGTACGTGATCCCTCGACAAGCTATCTACAGCTCGTTGTAGACTTAATTATGATGGCTTGAATTTTGAGGAAAATTATGAAAAAATGCTAATTGAAATCTTTGAAAATTATCTATAGAAAGAAAGACAGTGGAAGAAGAATGGGAGATGTTCAAATCAAGCATTTTAAATACTGCAAAGATAACATGTGGAACAACTAAAAAACGCAAAACACGGATAAAGAAAATAACCTGTTGGTGGAACGCAGAAGTAAAGAAAACTGTAAAATACAAACAGGAAAAATATAAAAAGTGGTCTAAGAGCAAACAGGAATGTGATTACATAGAATATAGAATAGCGAGAAGACATGTCAATAGAATAGTAAAGAGAGAGAAACAAAAAGACTGGGAGGAGTATGGAGAAACTCTAAATAAAAACTACAAGGAGGCAACTAGAAACTTCTATAAAAAGATAAGTGCAATGAGAACTAGAGGAGAACCCTTTGACCCAACTGAAATAATTAACAGCTAAAATAGGAACCAATAGGTGAACAAAAACAAATCCTAATAAACAATAGATTGCACGATTTATTGCCTGGCATATTTCGCTGCATCTCGTCAGGTAAATACTGCAGAAATCACACAACTTACGTGAATTAATTAGATAAATCCTTCAAACTGAAATATACACATGTTCGCACAGTAATGTCGATTGTCTATCACGGTAATTTTAAACTGACTAACATGTCTTTCTGCTTACACAAGGACGGCTTACGAAGGTTGATTAGTATAGCTTCAGCAAACTTTAACAATCGACTACTTTGTGTGTTGAACAACACACGGAAGGCACTGTCTCTTTCAACCACGTGACCACTCTCGAGCACAGTGTCTCCCGACCGATGAAGCCAGACTTTTCCGGTGTGTCGGCCTACCTAGGCTACCATCTTCTGTGTGTAGTATCTTGTCCAACCAATTCGGAATATGTTCCGAAACCCTGCAATGTAACTGTCGCTCAGTTCTGCCTATGTAGATGGCCTCGCATCTGCATGTAAATTGGTAAATACAATTTGATTTGGCGTACAAAGCTACAGGTTCTTTTACTGCTGGGACTGGGATCGGTGTGTTTCTGTACCTGATGACTAGAGCTGCAGCACAGAATGTTCGCTCGACTGCTGTGGTGAGCCGGTCCCGCAGACGTTGCATTACGTCATCTCCTCGGAAGGTTAGCTGGATGAATACTTTGAGTTTAGGGACTGTAGTTACTTCTGATTTCGGTTTGGGCTGTTGGCAGTGGCGCTTTATAAATCCTGTGGAGTACCCATTCAGGTTTAAGGCATTCTTCAGAGTTTTAAATTCCTCTGTCAGTGTGTCCTGGGTGCATATCTTCCTAGCACGGTCAAACAGGGTCCGTACTAAGCCCCGTTTGTACTGGACAGGTGCGAAGCTCTGAAAATTTAAGTATTGGCCAGTCCATGTTTCTTTGCGGTACACCGATCTTTGAATTGTGCCATCTGCTCTACGTCTTATTAGGATATCTAGAAACGGCAACGCTTCGTTGTGTTCGTGTTCCATAGATAAAGAGATGTTTATATGTGTCTCGTTCATTGTGGCCTGGAACGACGTTGCTTGTAGCTCGTCTGTGGTGATAATTAGTATATCGTCCACGTAACGACGGTAAAAGGCCAAGTTATTGATTTCTGAGGATCTCTTTTCTTCTAAGTGTGCCATGAAGATGTCCGCTAGAATAGGTCCAAGTGGGCTCCCCATGGCCACTCCGTCAATTTGGCGATATGACTTGTTTAGAAAGTTGAATTGTATGTTGGCAGTACATAATTTTAATAGCCTCTCTAGAATAGCTGATGGTATGCCTAGTTTTAGTTGTTTGTCTCTAATGCGTTCGCTTATTATATTCACGGTCTCATCTAATGGAACGTTGGTGAATAAAGAGGCAATATCCATGCATGCCATGTGTTTGTTGTTTATGTCCATAGTATCCAATAATTCCACCAGTTCGAATGTATCCCTGAGTGTTCTTGGATCGAAGGACTGTCGTACTGGCTTTAAAATTTCAGCTAGCCATCTCGCCATTCGGTGTTGTGCCGAGTTAACCATGGAAAGGATCGGTCTTAGTGGGATGCCGGGCTTGTGAAGCTTGGGTAGACCGTACATCTGAGGTGTTTGGGAGCCACGCGGTGTGAGCGTTTTTGCAGTGGCCTCACTGATGAGTCCTGCATTCACAAGTGACTGGATTTCTTTCCTCATTTTTGCATCCAGATCCTCCGACTTGTTGACTGTTTGCTCTACTCTGAATTTAGATGCGTCTGATAATATATCATCCATTTTTCTCTGGTAGTCTGATATGTCCATCAGTACTGCACCACTCCCTTTGCCAGGTTTCAATATTACAAGGGTTTTGTTGGCCTTTAACGCCTTTAACACACCGATCCCAGTCCCAGCAGTAAAAGAACCTGTAGCTTTGTACGCCAAATCAAATTGTATTTACCAATTTACATGCAGATGCGAGGCCATCTACATAGGCAGAACTGAGCGACAGTTACATTGCAGGGTTTCGGAACATATTCCGAATTGGTTGGACAAGATACTGCACACAGAAGATGGTAGCCTAGGTAGGCCGACACACCGGAAAAGTCTGGCTTCATCGGTCGGGAGACACGTGCTCGAGAGTGGTCACGTGGTTGAAAGAGACAGTGCCTTCCGTGTGTTGTTCAACACACAAAGTAGTCGATTGTTAAAGTTTGCTGAAGCTATACTAATCAACCTTCGTAAGCCGTCCTTGTGTAAGCAGAAAGACATGTTAGTCAGTTTAAAATTACCGTGGTAGACAATCGACATTACTGTGCGAACATGTGTATATTTTAGTTTGAAGGATTTATCTAATTAATTCACGTAAGTTGTGTAATTTCTGCAGTATGTAACTGACGAGATGCAGCGAAATATGCCAGGCAATAAATCGTGCAATTTATTGTTTGTGTCTTCGTTATTCAAATTCATCACGGGAAAACATTGTTTTGAAATCCTAATAAGATGGAAACAGTACTTTGAACTTCTCAACCTCCCATCAGATGTCACAGGAATTCAAGAAACCGACACAGATGCCACAGAAGAACTATAACCAGACATACTGAAAAAAGAAATTATAGAAGCCATCAAATTAGTCCCATTGAACAAATCACCGGGACAAGATGAAATACCAAATGAACTAATTAAAGCAGCAAATGAAGTGGGAATAGTCTAAACGAAATATGTAGGGAACATAACATGAAAATTAGCACAAGCAAAACAGAGGTAATGACTATAACTAAAGAAGAACAAACAACAAAAATTCACCTAAACGAACATCCCTTGAAACATGTAAAGAGTTTCAAGTACCTAGGAAGTATAATATCATCAAATGGCAGATCAGAAGACGAGATCGAAAACAGGTGCAATAAGGCAAATCAACTCATTGGACAAATAGCACCAATACTAAAGAACAAACATGTATCAATAACTACTAAGAAAGCACTTTACAACACAATCTTCCTACCAACTCTATGCTACCAATGCCAAACCTGGACAATGACAGAAAAAGAGAAAAGAAAAATCACAACAACAGAAATGAGGTTCCTGAGAAGAATACTCAACGTATCAAGAAGAGATAAGATCAGAAATGAAGAAATCAGGACTAAAGTGGGGGTTAAAGTAGTACTAGATTTTATTAGAAAGCAGCAAGTGTCGTGTCCTCCTTTACAGTGTCGTCCCTGGAGTGAAGAGAGCCGACACCCACATTATAATATTTTCCTCCTTTTTAATATTCTGGAGAATCCACCAGCTTCCGTCCAACACACTCCATCAGCCCGTGGACACCTTTTCCTGTCACTCTCTCACTGTCGTACTATGCCCCCTCTCATACTTCCCCAACGCAACATACTCAACAACTCTTGCTTCTAAAAATTAATAAAGATTAATTTATTAAAAGAAAAGTGTAACGTATATTAGACGTGTATGTGAAGAAAATGTGTGACGTGTTCTATACAGTGTGTAGAATCGGACTCTCAGACAACAACCCAGTCAGCTGATCCCAGCAAGGATAGACCACAGCACGTTACGTCAGAACATGTACATCTCACCCAGTGCCGAAACCATCCACCTGGATACTGATTTGTCTCTGTAGACCTCTGGTAATCCCATTTCCTGATCATCCGAAATAGACACCGGTGGTATTAACAGTTAATCATGGACCGGTTGCACCCTACACAATGTCCGTTCCTATCGTTCCTAAAAAAAATGCACAAGTCCTTTGTAGTGTGTACACAGTTATTAATGTTAATTGTTAATGTAATTGATCCTCACTCGTGTCTATCTAGCCTCACGTATCATGTCTTGTGTTCTATTACACGAGATTATATCACACTAGGTAACTATTATCATTAATGTTCTCAGTTAGTTACTACTGTCTGATGCTGTGTGGTGCATCAGTAATCATCACCCCTCTTTGGTGAATCATCTTCCTTCTAGCTTTAGTTACGTTCTGTACGCAACTTTATTGACTGTTCCACTGGTGTTCTTCCGAATGGGATTTGAACCTTTCCTAAAAACTTGTTGAGTTTCCTCGGATCTGGTATGGAACCTAGGATAGAAACAACACATCTGGTGATAGTACTAGTCACTGATCCTATCGGCTGCGTGTAAGCCTATTGCCTTGCTTAATGATCTTTAGCTAACTAACTATGTCATAGAGCAGATTAGCTACCCACCTAGGGCCGAATCAGGCTATGACAAGGAAAGACCAATACAGAGTGCAACCTCAGTATTCTATTCACCTTAGCAGAGCCAATATCACTATTCTACTCTAACTAGTTTTCCACTAACAGTGCTAATCATCACACTATAGTTTTAACAAGGCTACAGTCTATATTAATTAGAACTAATATTATAATAGGTTATACCTTAAATGGCACTACTGCAGTCCTATCAATCATATCTACATCTGCCATTATAGGCACGTGTAAAATTAAGTCACTAATTAACACACGGTAGATATTATTTCCACTAAGCACTGCAGTGCCATTGCACTCCGACTAGAGCCACATTTCCAAGTTCCCCTAGTTGGCCCCAACTCGGGTTTATATGGCAAACTACCAAAGTTGGCCACGTGACGTTATCCTTTATGCCCCCACACAGGTGGCACATTGGCAGATCATCCCCCGTCAGGGATCCATCCCCCCTCTGGCTCCATCAAGGTTAGTTTTGTCATCACTGGTTTAGACATCCAAAACAATCTAGAGAGTTACTGTCGAGTTCCAACAAAGAGTTTCGATACCAAGCTGCCAATCATGGTTTTCCAAACACCCTTACATTGTGCACGTGACGTTGTTGATGTCCGGCAGGTGTTCCACTGTATCCCATAACAAGCCCTCAAGCGCTGTATATCCAATGTCTCACCTGTGAATTGTTCTGGATGTACCAGATCCGCAGAAATCACGGCCTCCCCGTCCAGTCCTGTGTCGTATAAACACTCCATTTGACGACCGTTAACCTCTACCAATTCAACTACAGGTGGTTTTTCCTGGTCTGGGGTCTCTTCCTCGGCCTCGACCTGTTCGGTGGGCTCCACCTTAGGTTTCCCGGGGCACCCGACGAATTGAGTGTCTCCTGACTTTCCACGGCCTCCCCGTCCAGTCCTGTGTCGTATAAACACTCCATTTGACGACCGTTAACCTCTACCAATTCAACTACAGGTGGTTTTTCCTGGTCTGGGGTCTCTTCCTCGGCCTCGACCTGTTCGGTGGGCTCCACCTTAGGTTTCCCGGGGCACCCGAACGAATTGAGTGTCTCCTGACTTTCCCCTGCAGTCAATAGCATTGTGCGTGTTTGACTTGCATTGGTTGCACCATTTCCCTGTCCTAGATTTTCTATTGTCGGACTTGAGTGAGCTCTCCTGGTGGCGAGCTTCCTTGTTGACCTTGGCATTTTCCGTGACAACCTCCTTTGAAGTCACTTGACATGCTGCGAAGTGAGGGTTCTTAGCCTTCGATTTGCAGTCCCTCGTATTGTGAGAGGGTGACTTACAAATTGAACACCACTTCTCCGACCACGGTCGTTTAGGTGTAGAGCTTGAAGTGCTCTTGATTCCCTCCTTCTTCTTCTCTGAACTATCCTCTGATTTTTGCACATAAGGTTCCCACTTTTTGGTTCCTGAGTTTTTGGCTTTCTTCGTGTCATGTTTCTCTTGACTTTTGGTGTTGGTGGAAAGGTTTTCCCCTGCCTCCCCATGTACCTCGACGAACCGTTCTGCTAATTTAGTCACGAGGTCAATACGTCCCGCTCCTTGTTCTCCCAGGAACGTCCTGAGAGGTTTAGACATTTGCTTCTTCAGCTGGTCGACCACCATGAGCTCTTCCAGACTCTCATAGTCATGTGCGAACCCAGCCAAATCCATCCACTTATGGAGATACGATTTTAACCGCAAACTGTAGGCGGCAAACAACTCCCCCGGTTCTCGTTTCGCTGCTCGAAATTTTTTCCGGTAGGTATGTGACGTAACCTCGAATCGTTTCAGCAGAGCCGTCTTTAACTCGTCATAATTGTTCTCATGTCCTGGTGGCAGGCGAGTATAAACCTCGTATCCGGTCCCGCGTAAACCCTGGGATATCTTAAGATTCCATTTGTTACGCTCCAGACCCATAGCAACTGACATAGCCTCGAAGCGTTTGAAGGTACTGGTCAATCTTCTCTTTGTCCTCCTCGTAGACCGCTAAAGGAAACTTCATAGCATGGTACCCATGTCCACCTACTGGTGTTGAGCCTGGGATGGAGGAACCTCCAACTGCTCCCTCAGTTTCTCCATTAGATTGACTCTTCAACTCGAGTTCCCTCATCCGGTACTCGTGCTCCTTCTTCTGCTCTGTCAGCTTCAATTCCTGCTTGCTCAGCTAATT
>JACEFZ010017173.1:22500-82591 GCA_014155875.1 Cepaea nemoralis | reverse complement strand
CTAAAAACTTTTGGGACTGCAACCCCCCCCCCCTGCAAGGTTTGAACATTTAAAAAACAATATCCCTTTACCCAGCAAGTTCCCCTTAAGGTGTGTACCGGAGTCTGTCCCTTGACTTAAGGGTGTCCGGATTGTCCCTTGATTTAGGGTTTCATTTTTAAGGTGGTCCCGGGGTCTGTCCCTTATTTTAAGTCATCTTTTCTTTTCCCCACAGGTTCGTGTTTGGGAAAAAAGCGACGGGAAGGGGCTCTTCAATAAAAGGGGATTTGATACCAAGAAAATCACCTAGAGGGTTTTTGCATCAAAAGCTCTTGCCCGGGGTAATTTTGATGTGTTAAACAGCGTTATTCTTTTTTTGACAGAAAATTTCATATTTATTGTTGCGTTCGTTGATTTCTTGGGACATCTTTTGTTCTATTTTTAACACAGGTAAGTTTTTTTTCAGTTTTTACTGCCTTTGGGACGGTGTGAAAAAAATAAAATTTCTTAAATTTTAAAGAAAGCAGAAACAAAGGTTTTTATCAAGAAAAAAAAAACCCAAAAAATGCGATTAACAAAAGAAGGGGAAAAACTTAACCAGGTTGATAACATTAAACCCAGGGACAATCTAAAATGGTGAAAACAGAGATTATTTTCAAGATAATAAACAAAAGATGGACCGTCCCATTGCCGGTGTAGGGGGATATTTTTTTTTGGGTATGAATAAAGGGTTTCCTCAGAAAAAGTTACCCTTTTATTTGACCTGGATTTTTTTTTTTAAAAAAAAAAAACCATCTTCCGGTAATGCAGCTTAATGTTTGCAGCCCGCAAGAAACACTGTTTTCTTTTTTGTTTAAGAACCCTTGTGTCTAATTTTCCAAAATACGTACCATTTTGATCAAATGGTGTAGGTTTTTGCATCCTCTGGCAGATTTTCCCCCCAAAGAAAACCGGGGGCTTTTTTACCTTGGGTAGGTTTTTTTTTTTTAAAGTGTTTTCCCGAACACGACCTTTTCCGGGTTTGCGTTTCCAACTGCTGTGGGTTTTTAATTACCTTCTTTTTTCGACCTTATCAAATCAAAACAAATAAATAAAATTTATTAGGGCACAAATTGGGGCGGCAGGCCCCCTTACATTGGCCCTTCCAATCATGTCTTTCGTTCATCAAAAGCATTATAAATTTCATGGAAGAAAAAAACATTGTGAAATAATGTTGTAACAAACAAGGCTTATACAAGTTATGAAATCCTCTCCCCCCTATCCATACATCACCCACCCCCAACCCCCCCCCCTACCCACACACGCGCGCACCAAGGGGGCCATCACACCCCACCTACCACACACACGCACACCAAGGGCCTACAACCCCACCAAACCGACACCACGCACACAAGGGGCACATAATCCCCCCACCGACCCATCCCCCCCCGCACATCCCCCCCCCACACCACTCCCCACCTGTCCCCAAAAAAAAAACACTCGTCCCCACAAAATTTCCCCCCCCAACCACACATCCCACGCCATCCCATCCTACCCCACACCTCTCCCCCCCCCACCCCAACCCCCCCTCCCCCCCCACACCCCTCGAAAATATTCCCCCCACACACACAATCCCCCACCAAACCCCACACATGCAATCCATACCACCCCCAAACCATACCACACATCCCCCCCAACGAATGTCCCTACCCCCCCCCCCCCCACACACACATTCCCAAACCCCATACACCCCAATCCCACACACACACCCCACACCCACACATAAAATTTCCCACCCACCCACACACCCTTTAAACTAATCCCCCACCACACAATCCCCCACCCGCACATACATACACCCCCTACCACGCACTTTTCCCCAACCCCGCCCACCACACACATAATCCCTCACTAAACACCCCCACTTAACCCCCACCAACACATATCCCCACCAGATCCCACAAAATTTTCCCCCAAAACCCCACCGATACCCTTACCCACCCACCCCACATACCCCCATTTCACACCCCACACAAATCCCCCACCCCACACACACATACCTCACCCACACAATATCACCAACCAACACACCACACACCTCTCCCCACCCACACACGCATTCCCTACCCGTCCACCAACACACACTCACTCACGCATACATCCTCCACTACGCACCCACACCACCCCACCCACCCCCAAACCAACATCTCTCGATCACAATACCCCTACCCCCACACACATCCTCCACCCACTCACACATCCCACCCCGACACATACAACTCCCTAAGCCACTCACACACCCCCACCCACACATTCCCCACCCACACACACACATCTCCCACCCACACTCCCCCACATACTTCCCCCAACCACCACAATCCCCTGCTCACCCACACATATACCCACCCATACGCACATTACCCGCACCCATCACACACACCCCCCACACCACACACTATCCTCCACCCATACCACCACAAACATACCCTCCACCCACACATCATTCACACATCCCCCACCAACACACCGCACATATATCTCAAACCCACACACCATACACTTCTCCCCATCCGCCCTTCCATCTCAAATCCACCCAACACAATCCCCTACCCTCACAACCCCGCCTTCCACACATACTTCCTCAAACCATCCACACATCTCCACCCACATAAACACACATCCCCTGCATCCGTCCCATACACATATTCTCCACCCATACACACATCCCCCACACCCATATCCAACACCCCTACTTTCACCCCCACCATCCATCCACACATCCCACCAACACCCACAAATACCACTACCCACCAAAACCCACACACCCCAACCCATCCAAATGCATACCCCCACCCACACACCCCCACCCACACATATCCCCACACTCACACTCATCCTCCACATACACTCACACTTCCTCACATCTAGACACATACAAAATGTCTCACGTTAGTATTGAAACTAGTATGAACAAACTCCCACACTTTACTCACACACATACACTGACACTTGTCATGAGCAGTCTCATAAAAATGTTAAACATGGAGAAAAATGTGTACATAAAATGTATGTGACGTAAAAGTAGTGATGCTCTCTCTCTCTCTCTCTCTCTCTCTCTCTCTCTCTCTCTCTCTCTCTCTCTCTCACACACACACACACACACACACACACACATTCACTCTCACGCTCACACATTCACTCTTCCGCTCATTCATTCACTCTCATGCATTCACTCTCCCGCTCACTCATTCACTCTCACGCTCACTCGTTCTGTCTCTCATTCACACTCACTGACTCGCTCGCTCAAACTACAGTAATGAACATGAGTTTATATTATGCATGATAAAATCAAATGGTATTTAACTGATAATATGACAGATGAGAATACACAAACATATGGATTCGCGTGTTACATAACATGCGTGTTACATGACATGCATCTGCTCAGCTCTCTCTCTCTCTCTCTCTCTCTCTCTCTCTCTCTCTCTCTCTCTCTCTCTCTCTCTCTCTCTCTCTCTCTCTGTATTCTTTCATATACACACACTCACACGCATGCGCGCGCTCACACACACACACACACTAACACATCAACTCTCCCACTGTCTCACTCTCTAACACACAATCCTTCACACACACACACACTCACTCTCTCAATCACACTCTCTCACACATACACATACACATGAACAAAAAAAGTTAGATATCCCACCTTACTACCCAAGAGATCAGAGGGGATCTAAAATCATTAGAGACCAGAGATTTCTGGGAAAATTAGTAGCGCTATGCTGAGATCGAACGGGTACTTTCTGGGCCTGAGGCGGACATCATGACCTCTCAGTGACGGCTTTCCCCACAACCACAGCCTGCCATATTGGTGCACGATCCGTCTTAACGACTATTTTTCGGTGGTTGATATGTGCTTGAGGAAGCGAGTTTTAAATATGTTTTAAGGCAGCGTGGTTTCAATATGTTTACGGTAGCCTGGTTGATATATGTTTAAGGTAGCATAGTTTATATGCGTATGGGGAAGTGTGGTTTGTATATGTTTAAGGCTGCTTGATTTGTGTATGTTTAAGGCAGCGTGGTTTGTATATGTTTAAGACAGCGTGGTTTATATATGTTTAAGACAGCGTTTTTGATGTATGTTTAAGACAGTGTGATTTATATATGTTTTAGACAGAGTGATTGATATATATTTAAGACAGCGTGGTTTCTACATGTGTAAGACATTGTGGTTTATATATGTTTAAGACAGCATGGTTGATATATGTTTAAGATAGTGTGGTTTATATATGTTTAAAATAGCGTGGTGTATATATATGTTTAAGACAGCGTGGTTTGTATATGTTTAAGACAACGTGGTTTATATATGTTTAAGACAGTGTCGTTTATATATGTTTTAGATAGTGTGATTTATATATGTTTAAGACAGTTTTGTTGATGTATGTTTAAGACAGTGTAGTTTATATATGTTTAAGACAGCGTGGTTGACATATGTTTAAGGTAGCATGGTTTCTACATGTTTAAAACAGCGTGGTCGATATATGTTTAAGACAGCTTGGTTGATATATGTTTAAGGAAGCATGGTTGATATATGTGTAAGGCAGTCTGGCTTGTATATGCTTAAGGCAGCGTAGTTTGTGTCTAAGACAGTCTAAATTACATGTCGACCCAGAAAGACAAAGTTAATTGACGTTCAATGTTCACGTACAATGTTCACAGGCAAAATTCACAGACATGTATAGCAAGCAAGATAGTTATTATTCCTAATGATGTTCACAAACAGCGTTCACTGGTATTTATTTTCACAGACATTGTCCGCAAACAACCTTCACAAACAAGCCAATGTTGGAAAACAACCTGCACGAAAAAGCCAGTGTCCACACTTAGTCAATAGTCACAGCAATGCTTACAATCAGTGTCCACACTTAATCAATAGTCACAGCAATGCTTACAACCAGTGTCCACACTTAATCAATAGTCACAGCAATGCTTACAACCAGTGTCCACACTTAGTCAATAGTCACAGCAATGCTTACAACCAGTGTCCACACTTAGTCAATAGTCACAGCAATGCTTACAACCAGTGTCCACACATAGTCAATAGTCACAGCAATGCTTACAACCAGTTTTCACACATAGTCAATAGTCACAGCAATGCTTACAACCAGTGTCCACACATAGTCAATAGTCACAGCAATGCTTACAACCAGTGTCCACACTTAGTCAATAGTCACAGCAATGCTTACAACCAGTTTTCACACATAATCAATAGTCACAGCAATGCTTACAACCAGTTTTCACACATAATCAATAGTCACAGCAATGCTTACAACCAGTTTTCACACATAATCAATAGTCACAGCAATGCTTACAACCAGTGTCCACACTTAGTCAATAGTCACAGCAATGCTTACAACCAGTTTTCACACATAGTCAATAGTCACAGCAATGCTTACAACCAGTGTTCACACTTAATCAATAGTCACAGCAATGCTTACAACCAGTGTTCACACTTAATCAATAGTCACAGCAGTGCTTACAACCAGTGTTCACACTTAATCAATAGTCACAGCAATGCTTACAACCAGTTTTCACACATAGTCAATAGTCACAGCAATGCTTACAACCAGTGTTCACACATAGTCAATAGTCACAGCAATGCTTACAGCCAGTGTTCACATACGATATCCAGCTGTATTCACAGACAGTCTAAGCTCACACACATATAATTATCACGGACAACGTTCACGTTAAGTTACAGTTTACACACGTCAAATTTACTGTGTTAATATGCTTTCATTGCTCACACACCGTAGAAAGACATACACACATGCGCGCGCATACACATACGCATACATACATTATTTACATTCATTCGATAGTCACGAGCAATCAATGTTTCCGAACAATCAATATTCGCAGATAATTAATGTTCACGGACAATCAATGTTAAAAGACATAAAATTCTAACAAACAATCAACGTATACAATCAACTTTTACAAACAATCAACGATTACAGATAATCAAAGTTGACAGACAATCAATGTTTACAAACTTCAATATTAAAGACAATCACTGTTCATAAGCAATCAATATTAAATATTCACAGACAATCAGTGTTCACAGATAGTCAATGTTCACAGACAACCAATGCTCACTAACAATCATGTTCACAGGCAACCAATATTCACAGACAACCAGTATTCACAGAGAACAAATGCACACAGACAATCAATGTTCACAGACAATCAATATTCACAATCGATGTTCACAGAATGGGCCTCCTTTTGAATAACAGAAAGACTGTAGTTATGGCGATATCATATTATGCCTATCAGTGTTCACAGGCCGGTCTCTCTGGCTGTGGGGTTACAACACTTTCTCTCTGTAATCCCGTTTATCACGCAGAGTCTCGTAGCGGAGCGAGAGCTGAGGCGGTTCGACCCCCGCTCGTGACTTGCGGGATACTGAGCCGGCCGCTCAGAAAGCAATGGCAAACTACTGAGCGTAATCTTGCCAAGAGATCAACATACAGCTGAAAGATGCTAAAAAAAAGTGTTCACAGACAATCAATATTCACAGACAATCAAATGTTCACAGACAATCAATATTCACAGAAAACCAATGTTCCCAGACAACCAATGCTCACAAACAGCCAATGCTCACAGACGAGAACCGATATCATCAAGTAACAATATGTTACACATTTACATTCACTGAGTAGATTCTTGTGTCGGACGTCTGACCTAAAAACGAATGAAAACTACACACCATGTCTACATTCACACGGAGCCTGACTGTTGATAAGCCACGATAACTGCAGACTTTCGGTATCAATAGACCAAGTGCTAAAAGGGAACATGTAAGCTTTCCCAAGAATTAAGATGTTTTGTAGACTGGGACGGGTTGGTTGTAGAAGAAAGAAACTGTCACTGCATTTGAAGGATCAGCATGGCGGATGCACATGGGCTTGTAAATAAACTTTCCTGGGAGTATCTGGGCTGGAAGATGTAGGATGTTACCATCATGAGAATCAGTCTGCGTTTTTCTTTACGCGTGTTTGTAAGATGCGAGATTCTTTGTAAGATACGAGATTCTTGTCTTCTGTCTGCGGGCGCTTGAACTATCAAGCCGTATGAATAGATTTAATTGGTATAGAGCGCAATGTTTAGGACTTTGAAGACTGCATTTTTGTGACCAGCTGGGGACAGCGCCATCGGATCGCTTCCTTAGACAGTTGTTAAACGAGTATCTGATTTTCGTGTGGAATAAGGTGGTGAAATGGGATGACTTTCGTTGATGATCACTCTCTTGATTATTCCTCGTGTCTCATGACAAGGACGTTGGTTGTGCGCTGTACGATTCTAGTGAAACTATCATATTTGTCTGACTTTGATGCGCACTTTCTATGAACCCGGAATTGCCTTGCCTGTATCTCATTGTACAAATATTAAGTTCCTCTATGTTGGCAAATATTATTATTTTATTTTTGTTAGTGCAGCTGCCAGTAAGGTCTACTCTTCGTTTCTTTTCTTGTGCTGGCTTTGAACGCGAACGTAGTCCTTAGTGAACTGATTTGTGCGTGTGGGCCAGCTTCTAATGTTACCAGTGTCCCTCGCCAGGCAAACCCTCTCCGACTTCGGGGGTGCTTGTAATTTAAGTTCCAAAATAAAAATAAGAGAAAACAACGTTTACGTCAAACTGACAGGTGTAGGAAGAGAATCCCTATCTCGCCATCAACGCACCGGAAGTTTTAAGAGCGAGTGCTCTAACCTTTCGGTCACGCATTTCAAGGTCTGCTCTTTACAATGCCAAACCTCTGAGAGATTTTAACCTGAGCCTTGAACGCCCTGTTCTTTTCTTTGTAAATCTCTTTAGAGGAGAAGAAAGCTCTACAACAAAATCCCATAGAGATGGAACCTTGGTACTGGGTGGCGAGGCAACCCTACTCAGTTAGATGGCAGCTCTTTTCGGGGCCTAGAGAATCTGAACGCTAATGCAACGGACTTAACCAAATCTATGCAAAAGGATAATATATCGCCAAGTGTGACCTCACATTTGGACAGAAGGCCGATATATCGTCATACTAGAGTCATCGTGTTATTTGTTTTGTTTCATGGTATCTTCCGCAATTTCAATGCTCAGTGAACGGAAACATACATTATAATACTTGACATTTGATTGTCCGCCATGTTTGGTCCACACCTTGTATTTGTTTGGCACTGAATTAGTTAAGAGTTAAAAATCCTTGTCTTCAAGACGATTCACAACCAGCCAACAACCGTCTAGTCATAGAAGATTTGACGAACGTTCATCGTCATCATCATCATCATCATCAGCATCATCATCATCATCATCACCATCATCATCATCATTATCACCATCATCACCATCATCATCATCATCATCATCACCATCATCATCATCATTCAGCGAGTTGCCTTGCACTGTGGAGGTCAGCATGACCGAATTATAAGAGCGCTCTTTCTTAAACATCGGTGCTGATACCGATGCAGCTGGTTCAACCCCTACACCGGTCAGTAGGACTACAATGTTGACTTTTCGCCCTTGACTTGGGGACGTAAATGACAAGTACCTCAGAAGTCGAAGTGGGTTCGCCTGATGGCGAGGGACACCAGTAATAAGGAAAGCTAACCCACACGCGCCGGCTTCGTGGCTTAGAGGTTATGACTCTTCTCCGTAATCTCGTATTCTCTCGTGGGTAACGTGATGACGGTGAGAATCAGCAGTGACAGTGGTTCGAATCGCATCTGTAACTTACGGGGTATGTGAGCCTTCCGCTCAAGAAGCAATGGTAAACTACTGAGCGTAATCTTGCCAAGAAATCAACATACAGCTGAAAGATGCTGGTGATGACAGCGATGTCCTGTAAAGGATATGCACACACACACACACAAAACCCACACGCAAACATAAGTCCAGTGCGCTAGAAGCAGTAGAACGTGTATGGACTACGCTTGAGCTCTAAACGAGAGAATGCACAAAGAAAAGAAACAAATAACGTGGACTTTCTCGTCAAGCTAGTGGCTCAGTACATCTGGCTTCGGTACACGTTATTTCGGGTTTGCTTTTCCCAGCCTTTAACTATCCATAGTCTAACTACAAGGCAGCAGGTTTGTGTCTGTTTCGTCTGTAAGCATGTATGGCCCGTGGCACTATATGAATCTGAAACTAGGTCTCATTTGGAAGCTTTTTGTGATGTTGTGGGATCGTAGAAACCAAAGATGTGCTAGACGGAGAATATATTATAGAAACACATCCGTAAATACATCAGGAAAAACTAGATAACTAATGGCAGATTACCATCTTTTCAGATTCCTAGACAATGTTTCATTAATTCACAAAATATCAGATCAGTCAAGATTATTTAGGAATGTTATGAGGGGAAATAAACTTGACAATTTTGGATGACTGGCAACATTGATGGGAAAAGCGCAAAGGCGCGGCGGGAGATAGTTACCTGGGAGGCTTGGTCACTTGGATTACCGAGACAAGAACGTTGGCCCGATCCAAGCCTCTGGTTATCTTGTAGATTGCAAACCAAACCCGTCCACTATTGTTGCCATTTTGCATGATGATAGTGATGCAGATGTAAAGTTTCAGTACCTGGCATGCAAACCCCTTTGGTTTCTGAGTATGGCGAGGGGAAGGAGACCTTCTCAGAACAATCCACGTGGATGTAATACTTCGGTATCTTGTCGGAAGGAAAGTCTCCCCATTAATTTGACTCCGAGAGATGCAAACAGAATTCAAACGATGTGGACCTCAACGCATTTGACATAAATTTCAAAGTCATTCTTCACTGAGCCAGCTTACAACGGGATGAGTAAAATGTACTGCAAAGACTTTGGTAGTCTCTGTGGCAAAGTGGTCAAGCCGTCTGCCTCGCGCCCAAGGTTGTGGGTTCGATTCCGCGCTACCTCTTTCGGTTCATGCGTGTATTTTTCTCGGAGACGCCTCGAGGTCGTCGCTAAAGCTACGGAGTTGTGCTGTGTGCGACGCTTTCGTCAGGGCGCCTTGCGGAAATAGACCGAGCCATATGTGATAAAACACGGTACAATGAAGTCGACCCTCTTGACTTTTAAGACCACAATGACATCGTTCTTTCTCAGTCTCCGTGTAGAGTTCTTGCCTGATGTGACATACTGAAAAGAAATGTGCGTTTTACTGGGTATATTTAACTGCAGTAAATGGGACGCAGAGGTGTTTCCATGGCACCAGGGCTGGGTTCTATACTGGCCAAGACCTATTGACGCGTCCTCGCCGAGCGTCCTGGGCAACAGGTCCTTTCGGTGTCCTGGCTAAAGTCAGTAGGATCGTTGATTCCTCCGAAGTCGGAGAAAATCTGCCTGCACGGCGAGGAACCACCAGTCTGCGCACACCAATAAGCCAGACATGGGACAACGGATACTCACGCAAACATCAGGTCCTGTATGACATCACATTGATGTTGGACAACAGGATGTCTTCATCCCACATACAGGACTTCGCGCTGGAGATCACAGCCAGCGAACACAAGCAAGCAAGCACTGCAGTACATTATTCTGATTAAATAAGTTAGTTGCATATCCTTTACAGGACGTTGCAGTCAACACCTGCATTGCTTGCTGATGTGATGTCTTGGCAAGTTTACGTTCAGTAGTTTGCCATTGCTTTCTGAACGATCGGCACCATACCATTTAGTAAAATACCAACGCAACACGGTCCAACAGGATTAAAAACCAGATAGATTACATCCTGATTAGTAGGTGTCGAAATGCGTTAACAGTTGTAAAAACAGTTGCTAATGCAGACTGTTGCAGTGATCACAGATTAATTACAGGGATATTGAGGGTAAAGTTAAAGAAAGTCAAGTTTACACCAGGAAACACTAAATATGAATTGTGCAAACTGAAAAAATGACAAAGAAATACAAGATATGTTTAACATAGAAGTAAAGAACAAATGTGATATATTGTCTGATCTAGAGATCCTATTTCAAGATGTGGATGATCAATGGAAATGTTGAAGAATTCAATCATTTTGCCTGCAGAAAAAACTATTCCAAAATTAAAGAAAGTGGGTCGTAAGACATGGATCCCCCCCCCCCCCCCCGATGTGTCTCCACCTTGTCGAGGTTGGGGGGGGGGGGAGGGCTTGCGTGTCCCAATGACCCCAAGAGCAGCTAAGCCGACGGAAGCACAACTATGTATCGGACTGGACTTGGGTTAGGGGCCAGACTAAGAGAGACACAACCTGCTGCTCTGCAGGTAGGCTAAGGATAGCAGTCAAAGATCAAATCAGGCGTACGAAGGCAGACGTTCTTGGTCCTGACACATACTCTAATGCTCTCAGCTGAGGGATATGGCTGAACGCCTGTCGGATACGTCTAGATTGATGGCTCAACCCCAAAGAAATAAAAGATGCAAAATCCTTTTTCCCAATGTGATCCTGCCTGTTTAATTAATTTAGCTGTACTGACTCAATTGTTTGAGACCAGAAATAGAGTTTTAGAGAACCAAGGAATACCTTCAGGAAATAACTGAAAAAGTTGTATTCCCTTTTTTACCCAAAATATCCTTTAAGTGGTTCCTTGCCTCTCCTCTACCAACTAATTAATTATATCTAGGGTAGTTTAAAACAATTTGACTATGAAAAGTCAAATACAATCAATACATAACAAGACCTCATTTTGTTATGATATAATAAACACAAACATGGATTTTGTAATTTGCATTCAAAATTACAATTTCCTGTCATAAAATAAGGACATATACATATACAGGAAATATACAGAATTGATGTGCCAATTATAATGTGTGTATTAACAGAGATATTCTTTTCTCAGTGGCATGTACTGCTAATCTTTTACTGGCCTGGATGATCTGGAAAAAAAAAAAAGAACTGTCTACACTCAGAATTCTCCACTTCCAGCTTTGGGAATCCCTCTGGCTATCAATTAATTGCTGTATTTTCTGTAGTCTTAGTGTTCCTGGTCTTAGAACATAAGTTGGCTCTTGGTTTTCCTTTCCATTGTTTGGCAGGTAAATATTTAAATAAAGATTACCTCTCCTATGAGACAAATGGAATGGTTGCAGGTCGATAAGTTTCTGCGCTACCCTATCAAAGGCATCACTCAACAATGTGCTCACTCAACAGGTGCTGCATTCAATCTTCACCAAGTCAGGTCTGGATTAACATGAATAAGACCACTACCTGAAATTCCATCAATCACATAATTCTAATGATATCATAAATATGACATTAGAAATGAAATGTAAAAGCCTAAGAACATAACCAGTGAAAACAATAAAAGGAATCTTGTTCTTAGAGAAAATAAACATAGAAGAAAGATAGTCTTGGTGTTCTCAATTAGTTATCACCAACATAGTTGTTTGCTTTCACTCCAATCTACCACTATCAGGTGTTCAAGGTTTAACTAGCAGATGTGCAGTTTCATCTTCACTTATGCCTGTCCGCAGGTCTATAGTTTAAGTAATACCTTGAGTGATTTGGAATTTGACAATTATGTTGACCATTCTCTTCATCATCTTTTTCTATTCAGGAAAAGTGACTCATCCATTAAGGGCTTTTAAAAATAAGTCCCCATTGTAATGAGTGTTTGTTTATAAGCAATATAGATACATTATGGTTTCCATTCTTGTATAGTATTCAGGTGACTTCTCTTTTTAGTCCAAAGTTTTACGGAGAGTATATTCCCCCCTCTTCACCGTTTATATACTAAGAATGTACTTCAGCTATCCGCATCATTATGCTTATTATAATCATTCTCATCATCATCATGATTACATTATTATCATGTTTATGACATTAGAAATCACTACATCCTTCAAACATTATCATCATAATCATTAGTACATCATTTTCATTACATTACAGTCATCATCATCATCTTTGTAGTACATTATTATCATTACACTAGACCATATGTATTAACAGTAGTGACATGAAATACAAAGTGGGATTTTGCTTAAATTACACACACAGATGCTGTAATATGCGTAATCTTATATATAAAAAAGGATCGTCTGTATGTATCTATGTATGTCCTTTATGTGTTCGCGAACGGCCCATCCGATTGAGATGAAATTTTCTACACGCCTTCCTTTCATTCCAGAGCTGCCAACTGTGATATTTTGTTAGTGTGAAATCGCCTGCTTACTCAGTATTATTTCATTTTTCATTTTTCATTATAATTTCATATATTTCAGGGGACCTAACTCCGTAAAAGTTATTTCAAGGGGCATAACTTTTCTGTATAACTTATAGTCATATTGTGGCGTCGTTTTCAAAGATTTATAAACTCTGTGTCCATAGTTATATACCGGCATATGAGTTATAATAAATAATGATACAATCTGTAAGGCATTTTCAAAGTTTTCATAAAAATAATGCACAATGCATAACATTGTAACTCATCTTTATTTGCTTAAGAAGTTACTGTAGTCATGCAGGTGATTAGAAAGCGTTTTCATTAAAAATAATGGATGGTGTGTGGAAGGACATTCTTTTAAGTTACTTTTTTTGTTGTATGAATTTAATGAGAACTTATATGACTACTTATATGAATTAAATGAGATGCTCCCCACCAGGGACTGGGCGAAGCCGGACAGGGTCAGGCAGACAGATAGACAGACAGACAGACAGACAGACAGACAGATAGTCGGGAACGGGAACTTATATGACTACTTATATGAATTAAATGAGATGCTCCACACCAGGAGCTGGGCAATGCCGGGCCGGGTCAGACAGACAGACAGACAGACAGACAGACAGACAGACAGACAGACAGACAGACAGACAGACAGACAGACAGACAGTCAGTAACGGGAACGAGAACTTATATGACTACTTATATGAATTAAATGAGATGCTCCCCACCAGTGACTGGGCGAAGCCGGGCAGGGTCAGCTAGTGTATGATATTGGTTGTGTCGTGTTTAGCGCACAAAACTAGATGATTGTAACATGAATGATATTTTATACACAGTGTCGTTATGCGCCGAAGTGTCCTAAATTATTATTTAGTTTATGGGTTATGCCGAACCAGTTCTCTGGTGATAGTCCTGGCATATCACATCAAGTTGCTGGCTATCATGAGATTGACTGTTGGCGTATACTCCCTCTCTCTCTCAGTCTGTAACTTCACTCACTCAAACTGCTCATGCATCAGTCACCATATCCATCTTTGCATGTGGGTTCAATTCACTCTCTCATACATCATTCATATGTATGGATGATCATTTCACTCAGTCTATAGACACATTTATATTGGTATGGGTGATCATATAGGAATCATTCATCACACATCCTTCATACTGGCATGTAAGGTGGGTACTTATGTGATTTTCCAATGATAACCTTAAATTTTAACACCATTGACATCACAATGAGATCTCACCCATTCATCAGACACAATCATATCTGTGTGGATGACAATCATGCATATGTAGGTGCTTTACACAGAATGCATTCACAGATTCACAAGAATGACATTTCAAGGGAATCTCATCCTTCAACCTAACTTATACTATTTCATGGATATTTAGTCATGCATGCTGATGGGTTTTATCAAATGATACATTCACATCTGTTTAACAATGATGAACCACACATGACACAAACATGCTCTTCAATGACATAGACATATGATGATTAGACACACTTATGAAATTCACCCAGGATTTAGCAACATGAAATCCAGGAGTTATCACATGCTCTCATAAAATAATACAATTTAGGTGATATATCCAATTCACATTCAGACATTATGAATTAAAATACTTCTTGCATGGCGGTTGGTTACGCACTATTATGTGGCACAAATATTATTATTCCCCATGGTTAACAGCCATGTCTATCTATTTGCCTTACCCCATGTGTGCTGTACCATCACACAAATTATGATATCTGTAGAACTCTGTTTGGTTCTCATGTGTTCATGAACTACCAGAAAACTATTTGTTTGACCATGTGCTCATGTCAAAATTAAATCTACTGACTAATTACACATTACCTAGTTTGACTTACCAGTGTTTACACATTTACAATAGTTTCCTTAAGTCTTAAGTTACTCTAATTCATTGTAGATTGAGTTGCTTAAGAAATAAAATTTACAACATGTGTCTAATATTTATACATTAACTAAGTTGTTTAGCTGGGAGAAAATAAAACACTGTGGTTTTCTCCTAATGTACAGTTTATCTTATGACTATGATAACTGAGTATAATATTATTTAGTTTGTACTAGATTACATTCTTGAGAACTCACCATTCCAATCATTGTAGATTGAGTTGCTTAAGAAATAAATGTACAACTTGGATTAATGCTTATACATTACATCAGTTGTTTACTTTGGGATAAAATAAAATTCACTATGGTTATTCTTAATGAATAGTTTATCTATAAACTATAACCATTAATTATAATTAACTTCCTAAGAATTCACCACACGTGTTCACAAGTCGACTTACCAACTCTACTTCTGGGAAACTGAACTCACAACTTATCTAAAATTTAAATGAATATCATATTCACCTCCTCCGAACAAGACGGCTCCATAACACGTGTCAACAGTTGACATCACCAAGAAGTAAGGTCATAGATTTGGTTGTTTCCAAATACTGGCTGCTGGATGTATGGTCCTTCTTCTCTTTAGACAATTTTCTCACTTAGTCTGGCGAGTTAAGAAGCTACCATTCCGCAGGCACATCTTTGTTTGTGACCAGTCGCTGTTTCGTTGGTACAATGAGGCCGGAAATCGATTGTAGCTGTTTATATCTCAGCTTTCTCCGTTTCGTGTTTTTACTTTCCCGTGGACCATGAGTCCGTCCTTGTAAAATATGGGATTGTAGTAATATGAAACAAACTTAGTATTTTTGGTGGTGAACTTTGATTTTGTCGTCCTGGAAATAATTAACGCGATGTTACGTTTGTGAAAATACAATATATCACAATGCCTCTAAGCTATAAGCCCTCGGATGTGAGAGCCGGGTCGATACTCACCTACTGCAAAATGGAGGTGAGATGCTGAGAACGCTACATGTTTAGCTTAGATACCTGTTCGAGGGCTCTCAACTGGGGGTCATGAGGGGTTTCCGGATGAGAGGGCCTGGTCGTTACAAGCTCACCGATGCACCGAGGTAAGGTGCTGAGTCAGCAGCGCATGCAGCCTACCTCGTGAGGGGGCACTAAAGGTAGAAAAAGCGCTCCCATCGGCAAAAAATGGTTACGATGAAAGTCTGTGTCTATACTCATAAAATGAGCGTAGTCAAAGGTGAAAAACGTCTCACAACCACGAAACAGAACGCTTGGCTAGCGAGCCATTACATGGAAGTCCGAAGCGAAAGCTTGATGAATGTTTTCGTCCGCAGACTGTCCGTCCCTGGTTTATGTGGGGAGCGACTAGCGGCAAACGAAATGCCTAACATACATAAGTGAGGATTTAAAGCAGTTATGAGCAGGACGTGGCGATTCCACGGGTGAGCCCAGTCTCAGAGCCCTATGTGCGGCTCTGCAACTATAGAAGCCTCCGTGGATAGCGGGGAATGCCCATGGTCTGCCCCTGCCTTTCCTTGAGGGTTGACCATGATGTCTTTGGGCGTTCTAACTTGACCAGTTGAGATGTGGGCGACACAACAACAATAAGAGTCTAACGTCCCTTGAAACCCGGGGAAGGTAAACCCGTAAAAATGCCCGCTGAAGTCGGATGTGCTGGCCTAAGGGTGCAAATAAAACAGGCACAACGCTAAAACGTCCGAGTGAAATGTCTTTCGTGGTCGGAACAGCTCTGACTAACTAGTCTTCCCAATATCCTTCACGTTCGGAACAGCTCTGACTAGCTAGTTTTCCGATTGTCCCTTGTGTTAGGAACAGCTCTGACTACCTAGTTTTCCGAATGCCCATCGTGTCCGGAAGAGCTCTGAATAGCTAGTTTTCCGAATTTCCGTCGTGCCTGGAACAGCTCTGACTATATTGTCCTTCGGGCACAATGACAAGCACATGTCTGAATCGAAAACGCGCTGAGTGGATACCGTCTACAGACCGGTCTGGCTTGTGCGGAAACGGCCCGTGGCAAAAGAAATGCCCAATATATTGAAGTGAGGAATTAAAGCAGCCATGAGCAAGACGTGATGATCCCCAGAGTGAGCCCAGCATCAGAGCGCTTTGTGTCGGCTCTGCATATATGGAAGCCTCCCTGGGTGGCGGATAATGCCCATGGACTGTCCCTGCCTTCCCTTGAGAGATGACCGTGAAGTCTTCGACCGATCCAACTTGACCAGCGGGGATGTGGTCGCCACCACTAAAGTGAGAGTACCCCAGGAATGCTAACCTGGTCAAAAACGCACGCAAAAGTCGGATGAGGTTGCCCAAGGGTGCATAACACACCGCAATCACATCTGAAAAAACACTCCGGATGAACGCAAAGAAGAAGAAGTAAGACATAAATGGCTGAAGAAAGTTTACAACTAATGGAAAAAAGAAGACAGAAGAAAAATAATCCTGCCAAATATGAAGACATTCACAGAAAAGTCAGAACATTATGTAAGGAGGCAAATGAAGCATGGTTCTAGAAAAGCTTGCATATAAAATGAAAGACCCCCGGGAAGGTTAACCCGGTCAACAAATGCCCGCATAAGTCGGATGTGTCGGCCTAACGGCGCAAGAACGCAACGCTGCTGTAAACAGGCACAACGCAATCACGTCCGGAAAAAAAAAAAATTCCCGATGAACGCAGAAGAAGAAGAAGAAGAAGAAGAAGAAGAAGAAGAAGAAGAAGAAGAAGAAGAAGAAGAAGAAGAAGAAGAAGAAGAAGAAGAAGAAGAAGAAGAAGAAGAAGAAGAAGAAGAAGAAGAAGAAGAAGAAGAAGACGAAGAAATGAACGACAACACAACAGTAAAAATACCAAACTAATGCACAAAAGAATTAAGGAGCTTACTAATCAAAGAACACGTCAATCAGCAGGCTGCCTAAAGACAAAAGATGAAAATAAATTATAATAGAAAATGATTAGATTTTACATGTATGATCAGATTATGTGAAAAACATTTATGATGATAACAGAGAGAACAGTATGATATTCAAAATAATAATGAAGGACCGTCAATTTTTAAGATGGAGGGTCAGAATGCTCTTAACCATGTGACAACTGGCAATACCCCCTGTTCAGACAGCATCACAACAAACGTGATTAACGCTTTAGAAGAATATGGAATAGATAAAGACTCCTGAATATATTATATGATACTGTCGATATACCTCATGAATTATGTAACTCTGTATTTATTGCAATCCCAAGGAAATCACGAACCTTGGAATGTGATCAACATCAAACAATTAGTATAATGAGTCACATCACGAATATTTCTCTAAGAAGTATCATGCAAAGAGTAAGGAAGAAGATACAATTTGAAATGGGAGAAGAACAATGTAAGTTTGTAGAAGGCAAGTGTACAGTAAATGCTGTGAATATACTGAGAACCGTAACTCGAACGTTCCATAGAAGTAAACAAAGATCAACACCTTGGCTTTATTGACTACACAAAGGCTTTCGATAAAGTGAGACATGTCAACATGATAAGGATGCTCGAAGATCTACGAATTGATGGAAAATACCTTAGACTTTTAAAACATATATTGGAAACAACAAGCTGCCATAAGAATTGACACTGAAGTAGGTCAATATCAGCCTATTAAGAGAGGTGTGAGACAGGGATGTATAATGTATCCAGATCTGTTTTGCCTGTACAGTGAAAATATTTTAAGATATATAGAACATATGGAAGGAATCGTCATTGGAGGACGATACATCAATAACATTAGATATGCAGATGATACAGACTTGATTGCAGATAATGAATAGGACCTGCAACATTTAGTAGATGAGCTTGTTGCACACAGTGAACACCTAGGGTTAGAATTGAATTGTAAGATGACACGGATTATAGTCGTCACGGATTATAGTCGTTACTATGTAATATACAAGTAAATTGGCATATTCTTCAATAAATGAATCGGTACAGTTATCTCAGAACAGTCATAACATCTTGTGGGAAATGCCTTGAAGAGATAAGAACAAGAATTGCCATTGCGAAGGTAGCCTTTTGCAAGATGAAAAACATCCATACATCCATCATGTGCCATGACGGAAAGCGTCGGCGGTCATGACTCGCCATTTCACTCGATCACTAGAGTCGTGGATCAGCTCAGTGTCTCGACCATGCCATGTCGCCAAGCCATCCAGGTATTTACTTCTAGGTCTTCCCCTTGGTCTGTTCCCTTCGATCTTGCCACTTGTCACCAAGTTCTGCAATTAATTTCTTTTCATAACATTTCCAACAAATTGTGTCTGTCTTCGTCTAACTCCTCTAATCAATTTACGATTTTCATTTGTTTCCTGTAGTACTTGGTCATAGGTTTTTCTGTCTGTCCATTGTACTCTTGGCATTCTTCTCAGAAACCACATTTCTACAGCTATCAGAAAGTTTTTCAGATTGACTGCTCATTGTCAAAGTTTCACATCCATACAAAAGTACAGGCTCAATGTAACACCTCGACACTCTTTTTCTAGTTTCAATTGACATCCCTTTATTGGTCAGAATGTTTTTCATCTTGCTAAAGGCTACCTTCGCCTTGGCGATTCTTGTTCTAATCTCTTCATGGCATCTCCCATCAAATGTTATCAGCACACAGGATGTTTAAGAACAAGCGTTCTTACCCATTCGGCCATGCTGACCTGCAAGCTGGATGGATAACAAGTAGTCTGCTGCCAAATTGCTTGCAGATGTGTTTCGAACGTGGGTATGCGGGATTACGAACCGCGTCAATAACTTCGCCACTAAGCAGGCTTATTCTGATTACACTCAATAAATACCATCATTTAAAAAAAAAAAAGAAATATCGAGCCTGCCAGGATTCGAACCTGGAATCTTCTGATCCGTAGTCAGACGCGTTATCCGTTGCGCCACAGGCCCTTAATAACTCATGTATCATAACAGTCTATACGGAATGAAAGAAGAAGATGAATAATGGATTATTCACGGATAAATTCAAGATTATAACATGCCTTCCTCTTTTTTTTTTCTCGTTCGCCCAGAGAAGAACGCTTTTGTAAGATATTTATGTTTACAAATACTTGAATCATAGACGCATAGTTCACCCCGGGAGGCTCGACAAACACACACACATACACACTAACCACATGAACGTTTCCACCATTCTTTGTTGAGTAACACAGTGATATGCAATAATACGTAATTAAAACAAATGTATTGTAAATTGTAATCTGAATATCATGACGAACAAAAGAAATTTAAAATATAACATCTTAAGTCCAGAAAATGAAACAAGACAGAAGAAATGAGCACGGAAAGGCAGGAAATAAACAGTGGTGAAAATAAATAAATACACACGTCAATAAACAAATGACATGTTTACAAATGGGAAAAACAATAAACAGCACATTAACACCAACCCAATGCTACCAATAGGTAATAAAGACTGTTAGGTCAGTCAAATGTGTGTAGCTCCTGCGAAAGGGTGAGCATACTAAACAAACATGGACACAGTGTTCATTCCTTACAACCAACTCCATAATCGTGAATAGAAATCATAGAGAAAAAATTCCCCTCCCCCTCCCCACCAAGAGAGAGAGAGAATCAGCCAAAAATACTTATAATAAAATTATAAAATAAAAATACGTTTACTACGACACAACAAACGACGTTACGATTATACAAATCTTCATCGATGACGGAACAACACAAACAAACAGATCAAATGAAAAACATGAAATTATAAAATTATATACCATTATATCTAACTGTTACTATTTCCGATGTTATTAATGTCCTTAAAGATATGGCGAGAACAGAGGACTTTGACGTCAGTGATTCCACATCGCTGTCCAGGATGAAAGACCTGGGAGTAAGAATCGGCACAGCTAGACGCGAGAGATACATCGGGAAAACAAAGCGCCTCGTCAACCAACACAGAACTGGCACTATTAGCCACCTGACGCTGATGCATATGCTGGGGGGGGGGGGGGGGGAGGAGGATCTGAGCACCTATGGACATGTCCGGAGTGCAATGAAGATACCCCAACTGATAACTGATAACTGATAACTGTTACTATTTCCTATTGTTATATCCTGCTGCAGCAGTTGCTTCTCAATGCTATCAAACTCAAACTTGGACATTATCCAAATAACACTTACATAACATCAACACTTGCGAGATGAGATGCAAGAAGATAACTGCCATAATATTAACTAACCGAGACTCAGTAAGAAACGGTGTTATCATACAGATAGTCGGATCAACACCTTGTGCCACATATAATGAAAGGCAGAAGATTAAATGGTTCGGCCATCTCGTTAGAATGCAACACCATTTACAAGCTTGGGTGATACATAAACATTTTTTTTAAAGATCCGATATGAGAGCATGTGGATGTCCCAGAAGAAAATAGAATGACGACATCAAAGATGTTGCAAATTCACAATAACACTATCCAATGTAATCTATTGATTTCTGGAACGTCAAATCATTCCTCCTCACTACGCTTGGCGGCAAAAGTGGAATACGATGTTGATGAATAATTAAATATCTGGTTTAATAGTCATGTTTTACGTTCATTCTCCATTAGCATACACACTATTTATAGTAGTGATTTACTGAATTTTGCGTGTGGATTAGCTTTCCCTATTAACTGTGCCCCTCGCCATCAGACGAACCCACTCCGACTTCAGAGGTACTTGTAATTTACGTCCCAAAGTCAAGGTCGACAGGTCAACATTTTAGTCCAACTGTCCGGTGTAGTGGTTGAACAGCTTACCTCGGCATTAGCACAACGGATGTTTAAGAACATGCGTTCTTACCCATTCGGCCATGCTGACCTGGGAAGAAGAAGAAGAAGAAGAAGAAGAAGAAGAAGAAGAAGAAGAAGAAGAAGAAGAAGAAGAAGAAGAAGAAGAAGAAGAAGAAGGGAAGGAGGACGAGGACGAGGAGGAGGACGGGGAGGAGGAGCAGCAGCAGGAGGGAGAAAATGTTTCAGATGACGCCATCTTTCTCTTTAACGGTTTCCTGTATTATTCACCGAATTACCGAAAAATTTCAGGGATTGGTTTTTTTGCTTGGCCAAAGTGGGTTGAAGATTAATACATCACCAGATTCCTGCTGTCAATGGCCTGGCCAGATCCCTGCCGGCCGCCAACAAACAACAGAACTCGGGCCCAGGGCTTTTCTTTACGTCCAGGGAATGTTTGTTTGTTCTGGCTGCTTGCAAACGTGCAGAAGTGTCGTGTCTAAAAGGGGTCAGTCGCCTTACCTCATCCATCTTCCTTGTGACCGGCCCATATGCGGATTCAATATTGTCTATATTAGAAGGTTGTCAAGGTTTGCAATCGCTTGACTGGGCTAAAAGATTGAAGAACCGGAAATATGGCCGTGTTGGTGGTAAAATGCCTGGACCAGATTGGGTGGTTGGGTTAGACTTTTGGATAAGGCTGTATTTGTTTATCAAAGAAATGTGTGCGTAGGAAGTGGATGGGGGTGGTAATGTAAGATTTAGTAAACTTCGGAGGAGGAATCAGGAATACAGGCTTTGGGTAATTGTGTCATGCATACTGGTACAGTGGTAAACGTGTCATTTTGATTATGTATTTAAAATTTCCGGTACGCCGATGACGAGGTAGCGGAATCGATTTCTACACGCGCCAGTTTGAACTTCAACGTTGACTTCCTTTTCGGAAAGCAATGGCAAGCTACTGAACATAAAATTGCATGAAAATTCAATCTGGTCTTGGGTGTTGATCGCAACGTCCTGCAAAAAACATACAAGTTTTGTATACAGATTTAAGTCTCGAGTGTGCAGTTCTTTGGAGTGTCTTTAGAGAAACTTAGATATATGCATAAACTTCAGAACAACAGGTTCGATAAGAAGAGTAAGAAGAGGAAGGAGGAGGACGTGGAGAAGGATGGGGAGGGAGAGGAAGAAGAGGGGGAACAGGAGGAGGAACAGGAGAATAAGAACAGCTTACATATTAACTGTCAGGCCAAGCCAGGCTTTATAGTGCAGTAAGAATTTCTTCTTATTCAGATGTTGTCATTGTTTATCCTCCATTGGCTCATCCGCTCTTAATCAACTTACACCAAGTCCGTTTATCCTTAGCCATCCCAAGCCGTTCCGTCCATATCCTCCCCATATTATCAATTTCTGGTTCTACTTCACTTCTTCCTGTGCTTTTAGGTATTCCTCTGTTTCTGTTGTCCTAAGGTGTCTATACAAAAGCGTTTTTAGTTATACTATTTTCAGGTTTCTCATGTATGTCTTATCAAGCGCCATAATCTTTTCTCTACCTCTGGATCACTAGTAATTGTCTAGTTCACTCCTCGAGCTTTACTCTGGTGATTCTGCCATACCATTTTATTTCTTCTGTTTTGTGCTGGCATCAGTTAGTGAATGTTTACAGTCTACTTGTAATCATGTTCGTTCTTTTCCATGTTTCTGATCCACAGAGCAGTATCAGTTTAAAGTTCAAATTGAATATTCTCAGCTTGGTGCTAAGTTTAATTTCATTTGACTCCCACAATATTGCCTGGTGTTATAAAAGCTCCTCTATCAAGCCTTCCATATTCTTACTCCTAAATCTGTATCTGTGAGTTTCTTGCCACAGTCAAACTGAGAACCATATCACAGCTTGCTTTATCGTTATGTCTAAACCATGTAAACACTGTACCCACATTTGTGAATGAATCCTCTGGCATCTGCCCATTTGAAATATAAATTCTTCGCACTAGGGTAAGGCTTGTACCCTCCCAATTGCGCTCTTCCGCCCTAAGGCCGTTGCCACAATGTGGGGCGTCTGGTTTTGTAAGTGCCGCCCAACGTTCGGTGCTAACAGAAAGCAGGTACTACCGTCTACTGTTATACGGTAGCTCAGTCATATCTGACTAAGACCTGACATCAGAAATATAACAACTATTTAGTACATATATTATACAACTGCCGGTTCCGTGGCCTAAAGGCTTGCGAACGCAATTCGTGAGCCGCTTACCACGCGTTTGAATCATAGCGGCTGACCGATTTGGCAGTAGGCCGTGTCGCACTGGTTTTAACATTTTGGCATGGGAGTCGGTCGTTAAGAAAGCAGTGGCAAACTACTGAACATAAAACTTGCCAAGACATCAACGACATCAGTAAAATGTTGGTGTTGACAGCGATGTCCTGTAAATAGGATATGCGGGGGGGGGGGGGGGATACATTATGCAATTATGCAACTATAATAACTTCTATTCTAGTAAATGTCGCCAAACTACCAACTACACATGATCGACTGAATTAACTAAAGTGTTCAAATTATACGAATACTAAGTAGTATTAGGCTCCTTCTAGCATCTGTTGCTAATTGATGAATATTTTTTTTTTTTAAGTTAGATGCATATCCTTTACAGGACGTTGCAGTCAACCTCACCATTTTGATTTTTTTTTTTTTTGGGGGGGGGGGGGGGCATGTTTATGTGCAGTAGTTTGCCATAGCTTTCCGAACTACCGGCACTCATACAATTTTATGAAAACCAACGCAAGGCACTCTAGTACCAACTCGCCCGAGGCAGTATTTTGAAAGCGGTATGCGGGATTTCGCCATAGAATGAAAAAGTCAAGTTAAAAAAAAAAACAAATCCAGAATGTCAAGGACCCTTTTACACACCCCAAGGCATCTGGTCATATGGTGCTGTACCCATGATTTTATAGACCACTTGCCATTAAGTGAGTTTGCTACTAATGTAGTAATTAGTACATTGGCCGACTTTACTTCCCTGGCACCCTTCATATGCTAGGTCAGTTTTACAAATTTTGTACCACAGTAATGTGTTGTGGATTTGGTCGACTGAAAATCGTTCCCTTTATACTCTCATCATCATCATTATCAAGTGCCCTGCCAGCTGGCGTAGGCGTTCATGGCTCTCCACAGATCTCGGTCTTTGGTTTTCTGAATCAACTCTGCTGCTGATATTCCTCCATGCCACCGTCTCAATCCATCCAGTATCATTTCTCTTGGTCTGCCTCTGCCTCTCTTCCCTTGATCTTGATCTTGCCAGTTGTCACGATGTTTTCCAATGCCTCTCTTCTCATCACATGACCGAAGAAAGATGTTTGTCTCTTTCTTATTGTTGTATATAATGTTCTAGTTTCATTAGCCTGTTTCAGGCAGTCGTTGTTAGTTACTCTGGCAGTCCAAGGAATTCGCAACATTCGTCTCAGGAACCACATCTCTGTTGCTTCTAATTTCTTCTTAATTTGTTCATTTACATTCCAAGATTCACTGCCATACAGCAAAACTGGTTCTACATAGCATTTCAGCACTCTCTTTCTTACATTCAGTGATAGTGACTTATTGCATAAGATACTCTTCATTTTCTGAAATGCAGCTTTTGCTTGCCCTATTCTGCTCTTAATCTCTGTTGTACATCTTCCATCTGATGTTATAAATGCCCCTAGGTATCTAAAATTATCCACTTGGTTAAGAATGTTTCCTTCTATTTCTATGTCACATTTTGGTGTCACCATTTTCTTTGTTATCACCATTGTTACTGTTTTCTTGATATTCAAGGAGAGTCCTTTCCTTGCACTCTCTGTTACTACAATGTCCAACAATTGTTGTAGGTCTGTTGATTTATCCGCCACCAATACTGTGTCATCTGCATAGCGTATATTATTTATATTATAACCTCCAACTAGTATTCCTGGCATCTCTTTGATCTCTCTCATTATTATTTCACTATAGAGGGAGAAAAGATCTGGTGACAATACACACCCCTGTCGTTACCCTAGCTTTATCTGTTCGTAACTACCCTCTTTATTTCCCATTTTAATTGCTGCTACTTGGTTCCAGTAAATATTCTTTATTATTCTTAAATCTTTTCCATCAGTGTTGATATCTTCCAACATTTTAATCAGTTCATCATGTTTTACTTTATCAGAAGCCTTAGTATAATCTATGAAGCACAAATATATGTCTCTCTGTTTCTCTATTGACCTTTCTATTAGTGTCCGTAATGTATATATTGCATTGTTTGTGCCCTTTCCTTCCACAAATCCATACTGTTCTTCACTAATTTCCATTTTTATTTTCTTTCTGGTTCTTCTCATTATGATTCTGAGTACAAGCTTAGTGATATGGGTTATGAGGTTAATTGTACGAAAATCTTCACATTCATTTTTTTTTGTTTTTGGTATAGCTATAAGTACAGATGTCAGCATATCACTGGGTAAATATCCACTGCTGTAAATGTAATTATCATTCAACATTTTGGTTAATATATCTACTCGAAATTCTCCCAATACTTCTAATTCTTCTATTGTGATTTCATCTGGTCCAGCTGTTTTTCTTTTCTTCATATGTTTCATTCTTCTTTCAGAATAGGTGAACCTTCTAAGTTACTATCTTCTGTTAATTCTTCCCTTTCTCCATCACATTTTTTTTTTAGCATATCCTTTTACAGGACTTAGCTGTCAACACCAGCATCTTTCAGCTGTATGTTGATCTCTTGGCAAGATTACGCTCAGTAGTTTGCCATTGCTTTCTGAGCGGCCGGCTCACATACCCCGTAAGTTACCGATGCGATTCGAACCACTGCTGATTTGAACCGTCATCACGTTACCGACGAGAGTATACGAGATTACGGAGAAAAGTCATAACCTCTAAGCCACGAAGCCGGCACTCTCCATCACATAATTCTCTTATATACCCATTCCACCTCTTCATTATAGCACCTTCCTCCATCCACCTTTATTCCACCTTATACTCTGCTTTGTTGTTTCACAAGAATCAAGCATCAGGGCCTGTGGCGCAACGGATAACGCGTCTGACTACGGATCAGAAGATTCCAGGTTCGAATCCTGGCAGGCTCGAATTATTTTTATTAAAACTAAAAATCATAACACATGTTACATTTTAGCAACATTTAAACAACACACATTTTTAAATAATGAAAAATACAACTTTATGTATTTGAAATGTGTATTATTTTTAACGAAGACATTAGAAAAAGAAGCGCTATGGAGAAGGTAGACGTCTGCAAGATGGAAAAGATATTGATCAACGAAAAGATGTCAATTGCAACGAGAAAAGGAGTGTTGAAGTGCTACATAGAACATTTACTTCTGTATGGATGTGAAGAGTGGACTATGAGCAGAAAGCTTAAAACATCTAACGGCTGTGGAAATGGGGTTTCTGAGGACAATGCAAGCCCCACAAGAAGCAGGTGAAAACCGTAAACTGATTAGATGAAATTAAACGTAGACAGTCGCAATTTTTGGGGCACATTATGAGAAGAAATAAACTTTATAGAACTTGGTGATCACTGGCAGGATTGAGGGGAAAAGAACAAGCGGAAGGCTAAGAAGTAAATATCTGGCTGGCTTGGCCACGTGGCATGGTCGAGACAAGAACACAGAGCTGATCACACGATTCTGGTGATCATGTGAGATGGCTAAACATGACAGCCCACGTTTATCGGCACGGCACATGATGCTGATGATTACTTTCCCATTCCCAATATAATTTTTCGGGAATTCAACAGTGACTTAAGTCAACATCGAATCGTGTGGCTCAAGTGGGATTGGTTGATTATGGGGCCGCAGTCGCATACTGATTTATCACATGTTTTGCACGTGGTCTGGAGTCTGAGATGTTTGGTTAGTTTTGGATAGATTTTTGGACAGCCGAAGAGCTAAATTGCTACTAGATTCTTTCTGTGCAGGAACTGTTGAGGTACATAAATTACAAGCACCTCTGAAGTCGGAGTGGGTTCGCCTGATATCGAGGGACACTGGTAACACGGAAAGCTAATCCACGCGCAAAATTAAATCCAATGCACCAGAAATGTGTGTATGGACCAGGCTTGAGGTACTAGCCAGCGAACGTTAACACAACAGAAATACTACTATGAGAGAGTTTATGTGAAGGCCTATACCGCACGTCTCCTATAGGAGTTCTTTTTCTTTAAGATTTCTAGATAAAATACTTCAGAATTGTTTGTTTGAAAACGTAACATTATCCTTAATTTCCCCTGTAGGATAGTCACTAGACTAATGGTTCTCAACTGGTGGGGAATTCCTCCCTCCCCACTCCCGGGGGAATTTTAGGGTTTCCTGGGCGGGGAGGGGGGGGGGGGGCTGCGATTATTTCAAGATCGCGATAATACGTTAATACAAGAACCGATTACTTGATACTGTTTTTCCCTCCATACTTTACAGTTCTGTACTTTTCGCTATTCTGAAATTCATTTTACAGCGTTAGTAGACCCGCAAATCAAGTTTTACGTAGACGTCTAGACTTGTTCTAGTACGTGTTATAAAATTTAGCTTCCATTTTTACATATACAGTGTAGGGGCGGGGAGGGGGACTTATAGGGCGGAAATACGAAATGGTGGGGGGGGGGGGGGGGAGAATGACATTCTGAACATATGGCGATGGGGTGGCATGGGCCAAAAACAAAAAGGTTGAGAACCACTGCGCTAGACTTTGCTTGCCGACCCAGTGGTCATGGATGGATTCGCTTTTTTTTTAATGAACTTGAGTCCCATGGCGACCCATTCTAAAATGGATACCAGGAAATGTCTTGAGATGTACAAGCGGCCGGTGGGATACTGCCCACATCACTTGTGGAGCTCACATTGGTAGATAGAAATATGGGTTTGTTACTATATACATGCCGGCTCCGTGGCAAAGGAAGTTACCCACGTTCGAAACACAGATGAGCGCGATTTGGCAGCAGACCGCCTTGCGTTGGTTTATTATGAAATGGTATGGGTGTGCGGTCGTTCAGAAATCGATGGCAAACTACTGAACGTAAACTTGCCAAGCGATCACACACAGCTAAACAATGCTGTGGTTGACTGCGTCGTCCTATAAAGGATATGCAACTAACTTTTAACTATATACATATACAGGTATAAGGCATATAAAACAGCTCTTTGCTTTTTTAATAACTTTTTATCACTTACAACGAGAGCACAATCAGCGCCACCCGACAAAAGACGTCGGTTGAAATTGTGTGTGTGTGTGTGTGTGTGTGTGTGTGTGTGTGTGTGGAGTGTGTGTGGAGTGTGTGCGTGTGTGTGTATGTGTGTGTATGTGTGTCTGTCTGTCTGTCTGTGTGTGTGTCTGTGTGTATCTCTGTGTGTGAGTGTGTGTGTGTGTATCTCTCTGTGTGTGTGTGTAGGTGTGTATCTCTGTGTGTGTATATCTGTGTGTGTGTAGTTGTGTGTATCTCTGTGTGTGTATCTCTCAGTGTGTGTGTATGGTGTGTGTGCGTGTGTGTGTATCTCTGTGTGTGAGTGTGTGTGTGCAGGTGTGTATCTCTGTGTGTGTATATCTGTGTGTGTAGTTGTGTGTATCTCTGTGTGTGTATCTCTCAGTGTGTGTGTGGTGTGTGTGTGTATCTCAGTGTGTGTGTGGTCTGTGTGTGTGTGGTCTGTGTGTGTGTGTGTCTGTGTGTGTGTGTGTGTGTGTGTGTGTGTGCCTTCGCTAGTTATGAACTCCATACACGTGCTACTTACTACTTCTAGTGCGCTGGCCTGATATTTTGCTACAATAAGAACCTGAAGCAAGAAAGAATTAGAAGCAAGACTAGGACAAACAGAAATGAAAAGCCAAATAAACGGAGAAACAACCAGAGAGTAGAGACAAAAGTGGATAGAAAGCAAGTAAAAGCAGTGCTACTTTCCAACTAAGAAATATACCAAATAGGAAGACATAAATAATGGTAAATATTAAAAGCCTAGAAAGTGAGAATGTATGGAAACGGTAGATAGCAAAGGCTGTATTCATATGGAAAGAACCAATCTGCTTAGAATGTCATGAGCATTGTAACAGAAGCCACTTCCTACTAAACTACAGACAATTGAATGAAGAAAGAGAGGATCTACCGAAATACTTCCAATCTAAAAGTACAGACATGTCAATACCAACACAACTATATCATATGTATGGTTGCTAAGATGTTCGTTTAAAAATAAAACAGATAGTCTCAAAAAACCAAAATTTTGATAATCTGTGCTTTCATTTTGACCAGGACGCAAAAAATTCCTTCAGTGAGCACTCTTTTGTGAAAATTTTAGTCCAAAGGTCACGACACTCAAATTTACATACCTCAGCTTAGAATCGAGATACACAACTCATTGAGGTACCGTTAGATTTGGTTTTTCAAGGCCTATCTATCTGTGGTTCTCCCAATAGTAAATGATCAATTTGAATATCATGATCAAAATAGCTACATATGCAAACCACGAACACGACATGACGACGGGTTTGTCAAGCAATAAATACATAAACTGAAAATAGTAATCTTGCAAACTAGAACAGCACATCGACAAGCGGGGACGAATTCTAAGGACTAGTTATGTGTTATGATCATCAGCCGAAGACAGAAACATCCAAATAAAAGAAATATCTATCAGCAAAAGAAATACACTTGAAATCAGCAACTAACTTACAACCCCAATTATAACATTATTTCCTCCGAAGTCGGAGAGTGTCTGCCTATACGGCGAGGACCCACCAGTCTGCACACCAATAAGCCAGACACGGGACAATGGATACTCACGCAAACCTCAGGTCCTGTATGACATCACACTGATGTTGAACAACAGGATGCCTTCATCCGACATACAGGACTTCGCGTTGGAGCTCAAGCCAACGAACACAAACAAGCAAGCAAGCATAACATTATTAAATTATCAACAAGCTAGTTTGATAGTTTAAACTAAAATCGATTTATTTACCCTCTTCTAAGTAGCATTGCCCGCCAGACAATCCGCCCTTTCATTGCTCACAACACACGTATGTCCATGTACGAATATAGACGTAACAATACGAAATTTAGACCTTTGCAGATAGTCAATACAAAGACCGCGTTCAGAAATTGCTTCAACGTTTTAGTGAAGAGGAGTCCTTCAAGAACTACATCCATTCAAAACGGACCAGCTAAGAACCATCACTGACAAATGGAAAAGCATGAAGAAATGGACACAAAGAAGAACCCACCGCCAAACCCCCAGCTGACGTCACCAGCATAAACACTGCCGCATCGAAGAGTCACTCTAAAACTGTCAGAGGAAAAGTGAAACTAAACCCACATACTGAACCGCTACAAATATAACCAGTGAATTATCAAAATACGATAAGTAGATTGTGAGTTTTACTAGAACACGATTACAAGAAACAAAATGGACGTTGCGGCCAAAGCCTTCGTCAGCACAGAACAAAACAACACAGACACAAAATATCTTATCAAACAAAACCAAGGGTGACAAAGCTGGTTGAACGAGGAAAGTTTTTTTTTTTGTTGTATATGACTGGACATCATGCCATTTTATTGTAAGGGCCTGTGGCGCAACGGATAACGCGTCTGACTACGGATCAGAAGATTCCAGGTTCGAATCCTGGCAGGCTCGAGGTACGTTTTTGTTAAATTATTTGCGGAGCATTTGATATTTGGAGTAAAATTTATACATAGTCACAAAGTTAGCGGATAATAGTTTCTGATTAAAACGAAAATTTCTACTTCAATGTTTACATTTCCTGACAAATTATTTATACCAACCCGTTGGGCTTAAATGTTGACCTCTCGTTCAGAAAACAATGGCGAAATACTAAACGTAAAATTGACTTGTTCGTCAGACATAACTAATAACGGCTATGGTTGATTGTGTAATTCCGTTCCTAATAAAATGTCCACGCATATGTGATAGTAATTTTACAATTTCAAGTATAATGGAAGAGTCCAAGTCGTATTGGTTGATCACAGTTGTGCGAGCATTCACTGACAGTTCCAGTGTTTTACACATGGTCTGCTGTCTCTAGAAGAAGCCTCGTGCTTGTCTTGTTGATTTTATTAAAATCCCCGAAGAAAGAACCACCTGTGGTCTGTGACGTACTGTCACTTGTCACTATTACATTATTGTAGGCCTGAGTGCATGGAGGGCTAGTAGGGATGCCTTTCCCTCCTGTAGTGAGCTGCGAGCCAAGAATCCAACTCACGTCCGACTGCGCTCATGTAATTGTCAAATAACTACCAGTAATTTGTTTCTGTGCAGGAACTATTGCAGGCAACTAACATTTACTTCATAATACAATGATATAATTAATATATGTGAAAGTCTACACCGTACAACATTTCAACTATGTGCTATTGTATTTATTTTTATTTTTCTTCTTTGTAATCTTTATTGACAAGATATTTCGGAATTATCTGTTGATAACAGGTCAGCATGGAGAATGTTTAAGAGCGCTTGTTCTTAAACAATTGACTAAAATGAAACGCTGTGTGCATGAAAAATAAAGATATGAATGTTTGAAAAAGATAATTTTCAAGAGTTGTGTGACCGGGAAGCGTATCAGAGGAAGCTCACAATGTGGATGGATTCAGTATGTGAAAGACCATTTACAGATGACAGCAACAGACGCAGAACTTATGGCTTATGATAAAGAGACATTTTGAAAGACTGTATGGCCGAGAGATTAGCAGTTTTCTCCGCTAATCCCGAATACTCTCGTCACGTGACGCGACGAGAATTAGCAGTGGTTCGAATCGCAAAAGTGACTTATGAGGAGTATGGAGCCGGTCGCTCAGAACGTCGCGTGGCGTGCTGATGAGCGTTAATCTAGCCTAGGAATCAACATACAGCTGGAAAGCTGCTGGTGTTGACCGCAATCTCTAAACAGGATGGAAACGCGGAAAAAAAAAAAGTTATGGGGAAGCGTTTTTGCATATGACAGATGGTGACAATGATGTTGATGGTAAGCTGAGTATATTCGTGGCTGCTTAAAAAGAAATACGATCCGCGGTAGCGTAATGGCGAGACGCTCACCTGTCCACCCGGTAGTTAGAGGTTCGAATCCGTATCAGAGCATCATAATTACCCTATATGGGCAACGATTACCTTCGGATTGATAGGACTAGGGTAAAACCATGGGCAGCTGCTTTGGTGGCTAACTAGTCACAGGACTGTCATTCTGAGCCGGTGATGGACCCTACTATAACTTCTCCTTGAGGGGTAGGGATAATGGTGAAATCGAACGAATCAGAGCGGTTTTATAAAATTTACTCCGGCTTCCAGGTAGACCAGCCTAAAATGTGTGCCCAAAAATATCTTTGGAAGTAAAGGCGTCCGGCGTGATACAGACCACATCACCCACTGGGTGCCGTTTGATGACTAACAATACAAGGTGTATTTTTAATACCTGTGCAGTGTTTTAAAATATTGTTCCAAGTTTTGCATTCACCCTCTGTGGAGTTCATGCAACATAAATGGTAAATACAAAACTTGGGCCGGCAATATTTTCAAAAACCTCACATTCATTAAAAATACACCCTATATGTCTTACATCGTATAACCAATGCACCTTACGGCGTGTAAGAGTTCCTTTACTTTACTTTACTTTACTTTACTTTACTTTACTTTACTTTACTTTACTTTACTTTACTTTACTTAAGCAGGAACTATTCCTGATTGGATGCCGTACAGAAGTAGTCAATAAAGGAGACACACAGAACAAGTGCTGAAAGTGAATTAATACCCACAATCCTTGGTGTGTTAAATCAACTTGCGATCTTGTTTCGACGGCTGTAGGATCTTTGTTGAACAGGAAAACATAACCCCGGTGACACCCGGGCCCTTTTCCTCGTTTGTCTCTCGGCTAATTCGACAAGTATTTTCAATTTCTTAAATTACGTTACTCGCCTCTCCAGCGCTTAAAGAATGCCCGGAAGAAGGAGTGCTGCTTTCCGGCTTTTGAGAAGCTTCTCTCTTGGGAACGGTTTGTGTTGATAATGATCATGGGGGATGTCACTTTCGCTGCTGAAATTCGGACAAGATTTTTTGGGGGATCTGTCTTGGCCGGAGACACGGATCAATCCAAACCCGGCTTCGGCTGATTCTTATCTACAACAAATAACCAACTCATTGCTTCTAATCTTTTCTCCGGTACGGCAACCGACAAACATCTTTCATTTGGGGCGCTAGCATTGTTGGAAGATGGAATAGCTAGAGATTGTGTGAGACACAGAGCAGAGAGGTCAGGCCATTGGAAGTTATGGTTGTAATTGTTCTTGGTTTTCGATGTTCTCGTTTTTTCTTCCCGATTTCTGGCTATTTGTTTGTGAATGTTTATTTTCTTCTTGTATTTAAATGTTGTACATTATATTCTCTATAATCAGTCATGCGTACGAATGTTAGGCAATGAGTAATGACATTGTCGAGAAACAGGAGACCGTGGATATCTGTTTTATCTTAGAATAATGTTGAAAATATTGTAGAGAAATTGAATAAGAAGTAGGAGAACAGGAGTGGGAGAGGTGGGGGGGGGGGGGAGAAGAAGAAAACGAAGAAGAAGAAGAAGAAAGAAGAAGAAGAAGAAGAAGAAGAAGAAGAAGAAGAAGAAGAAGAAGAAGAAGCAAGAAGAAGAAGAAGTAGAAGAAGAAGAAGAAGAAGAAGAAGAAGAAGAAGAAGAAGAAGAAGAAGAAGAAGAAGAAGAAGACGAAGAAGAACGACAACAACAACAACAACAACAACAACAACAACAGCAACAATAATAATAATATAATGAAAACAAAATATGAGGTTTTGACAACTACATTACTCGTACCGAGACAATGCACCAAAACAATTAACTATATGATATGGGCCATACCAACGGAAGATATGGTATTAATCAATTAGCCCTAAGCAGCAAAGTTATAATCAAAAGATGTAAAGGGATGCAGAATAAGGTGTATGCTTAAAGCATTAAATAGCTGGGGAATAAACAAGAATAAAAACAGCATATGTCGTCGTCTGTCGCCTAAGGTACCATGCGGTGTAGGACAGGAGAGTCTTGAACCTGAGGAATTCAGGCCTCCTGGCTATTGCAGGCCGCGAACTGTGCAGATTAGGGTTTTCTTTTTGCCCCCGACAGAAACAACAAATCCACACCTCATCGAGGATTCGAACCCGGGTCTCCTGAAGTATTAGCCGACGTTCTAGCCACTCGGCCAGCCTCTCCCCAGAAAAACAGCATCAACGGTATTAAAACAGATGGCAGAGAGGAATGGAGAAGCATGGTTGGTAGTGAGACCAGGCACACGAAAAAGACGTATCATGGACAATCAACAGAGATGTGAGAGATTACTTTGAAGCTGCATACTATTTTGTTGAAGAATGATGAGAACACTACAGAACGAACGAACGAACGAATTTTCTTTTTAAAGGGTTAAGAATTGGACACTGCAGGCTCGATTGACATTCTGCCCTTATCTCTCAGCTTTCATACATTATTTCACTCATGTTTCACTTATGAAATCAATTATAGACAACAGCAACCTCAACATAAACAAGAATGATAATAAGAGTTGTAAAGACGTCTTGAACAAAATTATCAACAAAGCGGTGGCTTAGTCATTCGAATTGCAATAGCTTCCACGAATTTTATCATTCGCGGGACGATCCATCCATCCATCATGTGCCATGCCGATAAGCGTGGGCGGTCATGTTTTGCCATCTCTCTCGATCACCAGAGTCGTGGAACAGCTTCGTGTTTATGTCTCGACCATGCCACATGGCCAAGCCATCCAGGTATTTACTTCTCGGTCTTCCCCTTGGTCTCCTCCCTTCGATCTTGCCAGTTGCCACCAAGTCATTTCTTCTCATAACATGCCTCAAAATAGTTTGACTGTCTACGTCTAATGTCTCTAATCACTTTACAATCTTCATTTGTTTCTTGTAGGACTTGTTCATTGGTTTTTATGTCTGTCCGCGGGACGACAGTCAGTTTAAAACTGGGGAATATGTGTGTTGTTTATTTCTGCTATAAGGACTCATTGTTTGCGTCATCTTAAGACAAACATTTTTTACTGCTTATAATATTAGTTATAGTTCACTGTTTAAGCTTTCCACGTTCAACTTTCTCTGTCTTCCTCGACATCTATCATCACCATCTTCGTCATGTTCCCTGCCAATTGCCGTAGACGTTCATGTCACTCCACATATTTCGGTCCTTGTTGTTCCGGGTGAACTCAATTAGTAATATAACTCTATGCCACCGTCTCACTCTATCCAGCATCATTGCTTTCGGTCTGACGACTCCTACTGATCTTTCGAGTCGTCATGATTTTTTCAAACACCCCTTTTTTCACTGCATATATGACTGACTGACTGGCACCTTGCCGTCTTGACAGACGATAGTTTGTAAAATGGGGTTATCTCTCCATAACACAAAGCCTGGGCTGAATTTAGAGATCATGTGTTGCTCATGCAGCATGATCCCTTTCTCGGCCTGTCTAGTTTACTCCAGAGGAAAGGTAACACCAATACGTCTGGAACAAGACAAGCTGCCGAAGCTGCCTGATCAGCAAAGAAATGCTTTAACCGTCCGACTGTCGGAGCTTCGATCCTAGACCAGTTACCAACCAAGTCATAGGGCCTGGTCTGCCCTGCCATGACATTTAGTTTTTAGGTTGCATTTCCTGACACCAGGATAAGGCTTGTGCCCTCCCAATTGTGCTCTTCCGATATATATATATATATATATATATATATATATATATATATATATATATATATATATATATATATATATATATTCAAAACAATGTTTTTCCGTAGTGAATTTGAATAACGAAGACACAAACAATAGATTGCACGATTTATTGCCTGGCATATTTCGCTGCATCTCGTCAGGTACATACTGCAGAAATCACACAACGTAAGTGAATTAACTAGATAAATCCTTCAAGTTGAAATATACACATATTCGCACAGTAATGTCAATTATCTACCACGGTAATTTTAAGCTGACTAACATGTCTTTCTGTTTGCACAATTCTGGCTTGCGTTGATTGATCATAATTGCTTCTGCAAACTTTAACAAGCGAGTATTTTGTGTGTTAAACAACACGCGAAAGGCAGTGTCTCTGTCAACCACATGGCCGCTTTCGATAATGTGCCTACCAATTGAAGACGCCGGGAGCTTCCGGTGTGTCGGCCCCACGAGGCTAGCATCTCCTGTGTGTTGTATCTTGTTGACCCATTGAGGTATGTGTTCTGACACTCGTTTGTTAAGCTGTCTCTCTGTTCTACCAATGTAGAAGGCCTGGCATCTACATGTGAATTGGTAAATACAATTGTTTGTGGCGTACAGAGGAACAGGCTCTTTGACTGCTGGTGTAGGAATCGGTACGGTTTTATATCTAATGACTGGAGTTGCAGCACAGAATGTTCGGCCTACTGCTGTAGTAAGCCGGTCTTGTAGACGTTGCATTACGTCATCCCCTCGAAAGGTTAGCTGGATGAATACCTTGAGTTTAGGGACTGTTAGTTAAGTCTGGTTTGGTTTCGTTTTTAAACCAAAACCAGACTTAACTAACAGTCCCCTAAACTCAAGGTATTCATCCAGCTAACCTTTCGAGGGGATGACGTAATGCAACGTCTACAAGACCGGCTTACTACAGCAGTAGGCCGAACATTCTGTGCTGCAACTCCAGTCATTAGATATAAAACCGTACCGATTCCTACACCAGCAGTCAAAGAGCCTGTTCCTCTGTACGCCACAAACAATTGTATTTACCAATTCACATGTAGATGCCAGGCCTTCTACATTGGTAGAACAGAGAGACAGCTTAACAAACGAGTGTCAGAACACATACCTCAATGGGTCAACAAGATACAACACACAGGAGATGCTAGCCTCGTGGGGCCGACACACCGGAAGCTCCCGGCGTCTTCAATTGGTAGGCACATTATCGAAAGCGGCCATGTGGTTGACAGAGACACTGCCTTTCGCGTGTTGTTTAACACACAAAATACTCGCTTGTTAAAGTTTGCAGAAGCAATTATGATCAATCAACGCAAGCCAGAATTGTGCAATCAGAAAGACATGTTAGTGAGCTTAAAATTACCGTGGTAGATAATTGACATTACTGTGCGAATATGTGTATATTTCAACTTGAAGGATTTATCTAGTTAATTTACTTTAAGTTGTGTGATTTCTGCAGTATGTACCTGACGAGATGCAGCGAAATATGCCAGGCAATAAATCGTGCAATCTATTGTTTGTGTCTTCGTTATTCAAATATATATATATATATATATATATATATATATATATATATATATATATATATATATATATATATATATATATATATATATATATATATATATATATATATATATATTCTTTCTTATTGTTATTTAACAAAACAACTCTTTTTTCATTCCCACGTTTTCTAGATTGTATTTGATTGTGCTTATTTCCGTGAACTATGACATATTCGTCTTATATCAACATCTCCAGGGCCTCTATTTAACGTTCTGGTCGTTTGTTCACTGTCCTGGAACACAACTCTTGCTTTAAAGGAATGGAAAAAACATATTGAAAAGAATAATATTCTTCTATCTAATTTAAATTTCAGTTTTTTTAATGAGATAATACACTGTAGTTCACTTACCCAGCATGCCGACACCCGCCCCCCCCCCCCCCCCCCCCCTTCGAAATTTCAGCAAGAACTCACTGAAGAAAGACGTGAATATTTGATCGTGCGTGACGAGTACCTTTTCCTTCATTTAGGCGTTGTTGTCATTTGGAGGCGACAGGTTCAAATTAAGTCGTGGTCAATGTTGGTTTCATCTTTCATATTGTCTACTGTGTTCTCTCTAGTCTCTACTTCATTCATATACTTCTGTGAGTTCCAATCAGTATCTATTATATATATATATATATTTAAAAATGGGCAATCATGGGCGATGAACATTGATAACACACGAGTACAGGGAAAAGGTAACACGGGGGTAAACTTACACCATGAATCAAATGACCAGGCTCTGGTGTGAGAGACATAACAATATAACATACACCCGAATGTCTTGGACCAAATATTGCAGTGCCGCTATGGGAGCAATTTTCTCTCCCGCCAGCAAAATATGGCTGGATTTTACGGCCATGCCGCGGCTGAAAGGAAGCGATCATATGTGTGTCTTGTTGGAATAGAATCAATTAGGGAATCCGACGGTTCTGACTGAGAAAGCTGGTTTTATGCGTTTGCGGATTTTGTATTGTTATAGTCGGCTGGGAGAGATATGTGAATGTCGGAGATGAGAGAATGCGTTGATTAACGAATAAGGAATAACTCTGCGGCGTTTTTCGGGCTTTTCATAGCAACACCATCGCCATAGAGATTAATTTTTCGTTTTTTTACGTAGTTTTGTGAACGGGAATCCATGCTTATCTGAAAGTTGTTTCTCCTTATTGAGGAGCGGGAAAAAAAATGGCAGGCGAGCATGAATGCCGAGACAACCGCCCATTTATGACTTTCCGCAGCAACAAAATGCCGTGATGCACCCCATATTAATGAAACAGGAAATGTAGTTTGCCATTTGAACCTCTTCCGGGTTGTGAATGGTCTTCAAGTGCCGGTTATGGCGACAGGAAAATCTAACCATGTTCGTAGGAAAAATAGGATGGACAAGACTGATGCATACAGACAGGGAAAATATATTACGGGAAGGGTGGCTGAGAAATAGAATCAAACAGATATAATAAAAGAAAAACCAGAAAACGTTAATTCTAGAAAAGCAATCAAAGACGCTTGGAGAAAAACCCCCTAAAATATATCTCACGCCAGTATCAAAATAAATGTTGCTGTTCAGTTAGACACTCGTAAAGGATTAGAGATAACACTGAGTACTTTCTATCACACACAACTGATAAGACAGGACGACTGTTGTGACTATTACTCACTAACTGTAGAAGCCACCATCCTGTTGTAGTTATGGTATCCAATGTTGGGCCGAGGTCTTGAGTTCAAAATTCCTCTTAAGAAGAAGAAGAGGAGGCAGAGGAAGAAGAAGAAGAAGAAGGACAGAAGAAGAAGAAGAAGGAAGAAGGAAGAACGAAGAAGAAGAGAAGAAGCAAGAAGAAGAAGAAGAAGAAGAAGAAGAAGAAGAAGAAGAGAAGAAGAAGCAAAAACAGCATAAGAAGAAGATTATATTGACGAAGATAACGTTGCTCCTAGTGATGATGATGATGATGATGATGATGATGATGATGATGATGATGATGATGATGATGATGATGATGATGATGATGATGATGATGTAATGTCATTCATTTCTGTGACAAGATGGCTCAGTGTTGGACCCAGCATCACAAGATTGTTAGTTATGTCATGTATTTCTTTAGTGAATTTAAGCACAGTAGCCACACGCAATATGTTGCACGATTTACTGCCCACCATATTTCGCCGCACCTCATCAGTTAAGTACTGCATTTATATATTATGTGAAGTGAATAAATGAATAATACGAGGGTAAATTAATAAGTAAGTCACAAATGGCTGTAGAATAATAACTAAATATGACAACAACTTGAAACCAGTTTATTTTTTATACAAGCATTGTCCCTCTGTGTCCCACTGTGTACAACAATCGTATCTACTAATTGTTGCAGATCCTGCGCATTGTCTGCAATCAATACTATGCAGATGATACAGTATTGATTGCAGACAATGCGCAGGATCTGCAACAATTAGTAGATGCGGTTGTTGTACACAGTGAGCAACTGGAGTTAGAATTAAATTGTAAGAAGACACAGGTTATGGTAGTCATTAGGAAGAGCGAAATACCACAATGCAATATACAAGTAAATGGGACTATTCTTCAACAAGTGAATCGGTACAATTATCTCGGAACAGTCATAACATCTGATGGGAGATGCCTTGAAGAGATTAGAACAAGAATCGCCATGGCGAAAGTAGCCTTTAGCAAGATGAAAAACATTCTGACCAATAAAAAGATGTCAATTGAAACGAGAAAAAGAGTGTTGAGGGGATGCATAGAGCCTGTTCTAAAAAAGTCGACAGTTTCGACTTCATTGCACCAGGTTTTATCCCATATGGCTCGGTCTCTTTCCGCAGCGCGGAAAGCGTCGCACAAAGCACGAACTCCGTAGCTCTAGCGACGACCCACAGGAGTCTCCGAAAAGTTTAACTCGTGAACCGAAGGACGCGGCCCGGAATCGAACCCACAACCTTTGGAGCCCGAGTTAAACTGGCTTGACCACTTCGCCACGAAGACTCCCATAGAGAATGTTCTTTGTATGAATGTGAAACTTGGACAATGAGCAGTCAAGCTGAAAAGCATCTGATGGCTGCAGAAATGTGGTTTCTGAGGAAAATGCAAAGAATACCATGGACAGACAGAAAAACAAATGACCAAGTACTACGGGAGGCAAATGAAAATCGTAAGCTGATTAGAGAAATTAGACGTAGGCAGTCAAAATTTTTTGGACGTTATGAGAAAAAATGGTTTGGAGAACTTAGTGACAACTGGCAAGATCGAAGGGAACAGACCAAGAGGAAGACCGAGAGGAAAATACTTTGATGGCTTGGCCACATGGCATGGACGCGAAAGGAACACTGAGATGATCCACGAATCTGGTGATCAAGTGAAATGGCGAGTCATGACCGCCCAAACTTTCCGGCATGGAACATGATTGAGTGATTGTCCTTTATTTCTCAACATAATTTCCACCAACATTGAAGCACTTATCCCATCGTTTTATCAATCCTCCCAAACCGGCTGCATAGAACTGCGTGCTCTGTTTTCTAAACCACGTTTTCACTTCACATTCAACTTCGGCGTCACTCGCGAAATGTCTCCCGCCAAGGTGGAGTTTTCAGTGGACTTAGCACCTAGCGATGTCCCGTAAAGCGGTGCATAGCTTATTAGAAAAAGTTAAGCGGACGAGTCAATAAGTAAGTCGCATAGTTCTGTGGGATGGCAGGTACATGAAAACAGAGCATGCAGTAAAATTCAGCCGGGTTTGGAGTACTGATTAACCGAGGGGATAAATGCATCAATGTTGGTGGAAATTATGTTGAGAAATAAAGGGACAATGTATGTATAAAAATAAACTGGTTTCAAGTTGTTATCATAGTTAGTTATTTTTCTACAGCCATCTGTGACTTACTTATTAACTTACCCTCGCACTTAACCTTAAGTAATATTCGTTTATTCACTTCAGTCAAATCAAATCAATTATGTGCCATGCCGGAAAGCCTGGGCGGTCATGACGCGCCATTTCACTCGATCACCAGCGTCGTGGATCAACTCAGTGTTCCTGTCTCGTCCATGCCATGTGGCCAAGCCATCCAGGTATTTTCCTCTCGGTCTTCCCCTTGGTCTGTTCCCTTCGATCTTGCCAGTTGTCACTAAGTTCTCCAATCCATTTCTTCTCATAACATGTCCAAAAAATGTTGACTTGTCTACGTCTAATTTCTCTAATCAATTTACGATTTTCATTTGTCTCCTGTAGTACTTGGTCATTGCTTTTTCTGTCTGTCCATGGTATTCTTTGCATTTCTCCTCAGAAACCACATTTCTGCAGCCATCAGATGTTTTTCAGCTTGACTGCACATTGTCCAAGTTTCACATCCATACAAAAGAACAGGCTCTATGTATCCCCTCAACACTCTTTTTCTCGTTTCAATTGACATCGTTTTATTGGTCAAAATTTTTTCCTTCTTGCTAAAGGCTACTTTCACTATGGCGATTCTTGTTCTAATCTCTTCAAGGCATCTCCCATCAGATGTTATGACTGTTCCGAGATAATTGTACCGATTCAGTTGTTGAAGAATATTCGCATTTACTTGTATATTACATTGTGATACTTCGTTCTTCCTAGTGACGACCATAACCTGTGTCTTCTTACAATTTAATTCCAACCCTAGCTGCTCACTGTGTACAACAACTGCGTCTACTAATTGTTGTAGATCTTGTGCATTGTCTGCAATCAATACTGTATCATTTGCATATCTAATGTTATTGATGTTTCGTCCTCCAATGCTGATTCCATTTATGTCTTCTACATTCCTGAAAATATTTTCACTGTATAGGGAAAACAAGATCTGGAGACAATACACATCCCTGCCTAACACCTCTCTTAATAGGTTGATATTGTCCCACTTAATTATCAATCGTAATGGCAGCTTATTTTTTCCAACATACGTTTTTTATAAGTCTAGAGGCCCTCACCTGTGGGACTTGGCTGAACGCCTCTAAGCCGGGTCCCTTGGGTTCCAGGGTCTGACCATCACTCGCCATCTGCTCGTGGTGGCGAGGTCTCGGAGGTTTGATGCTGTGCCGCCAGCGTCTGCAGCCTACCTTCAACCAGACGTATTGGTTACCCATTCCTCTGGAATACACAAGATTAGGCCGAGAGAGGGAACATGTCGTTTGGGCACCACATGTTTCTCTGAAGCTCTGCCCAGGCATTGTGATGGAATATTGGCCACATTCCAACTCACATACTTTGGTCTGTCAAGACTGCAAGGTCGCCACTCAATGTCTTTCCTGTAAATGGGATATGCGAAAAACAATTTCCCCCCCCCCCCCCATAAAAAATTTCCAGTTAAAAATCTACCCAAAGTATTTTAGGATCCTTGCCGGTGCCACGGATTTCGTGCACTGAGTTGAGATTATCCGGACTCAGGCTTGAATTAGGAGTAGTACGGAGCACTTATGGGTTACACCCGTGTGCCGTGATGTTGATCCGTCGAGTAAACTAAACTAAACTAAACTAAACTTAACAACTAAACTAAACTATATTTTTCCTGCTGTGCTCGTCGGGTACAGTTGGGTCTTACTGCAAAATAGTCGATTCTTGTGCCTTTCAATCTCCTCGACTTTCACCCTTCGTCCAGTAAGTATCGCCCCATGCCTTCCTTGCACTGCCATGTTTGTCATAGACTGTATAGATAATATGTTATTTGCTTTTTGTTTTTCATTTACCCCAACAGGACGTCATCGACAGCCATAGTGGCGGGACAGGGACCATTGGAGGTGGCAGTGGGAGTGGCAACCTGAGCGTCACCGGAAGCGGTTCAGTCACAAAAGGGGGAGGAGGATCAGCTGGTGAGGAAGGTGGCAATCACTTGCACAAGGACACACGCCCACCGCGGCTACGAGAATTGTCCAGATGGAAGGACCGGCCTCGCATTGAAGCCACAAGCGAAGAGAGTTCAGACTGTGAGATGATTTCAAGCGTGTAACGTCACTCATTTTGTATTTGTTTCATTATTGAATTATCTTGTTAGGGGAGAGATATATTTTCCAGTACTTGTTCAATGTTAGCTTTCAGAAAAACCTATTTTTCTACATGAAACATGCTTGTTTGGTCAGTCATAAAATCGTTCTAATCAATAGTAATCCTTTTTAATGTATCTGTAGAGTTTAATAAGCGGCAGGGGGAAACAACTCTCTTATACACTAATCAGAAGATAATGAATGTATCATGATATCGAGGGAGACACCAAGTAAAATACGAGATATACAAATGATATGCTAATCAAGAAGACAGTTTGTGAAATGAAGGGCTAAATTTGGTTGAATGAAACAGCAGACACAATGTGCATTAAAAACGATGGGAAAATGAATACAAGAAGGGGGGAAAAGAATAATTGATGCACTTTGGTCATTGAAATAAATATTGATTGAAATAATGTTCAACAAAAAATATGTACATAAAATATGTTGGCAGTAATTACATTATCATCATCAATGATCATGCCAAGTGATATAGGCAGATCACAGTGTCCAGTAATTTTGATTGTATTTATGGCATCCACCATTTTTCATTGCGTTTAACTGTGTATGTGTTCTTTTCTTGCGTACTGTTTTTTTTTTTTACCCAATTCTCTTTTCTTTTTCTGCCCCCCTCCCCTTTAAAAAAAAAAATATTTCCATTATATGGTGATGTGCCCAATTGCAGTGTTTCTCAAAGGGAAATTCTCTGCCCCTAAGCGCAGTCAGTCATCGGGGTTGCTCACAAAATATCACACACAAATTCTGCCTTGATGTATTTAAAATAATGTTAAATGCGAGAGGAAAAGCTTTACTTCACCATAGTTTATCACCATCTGGCTCGGTCTGTCACAGCAGAACAGCAAGCAGCCTTCCCAGAGCATCGCGTAAAACAAGAGATTCACAACTCCAGCGGTGACGCCCCAGGGACTAAAGAAAAGTTGCAGTCGTGATGTGATATAACGCTGTTTGGTATCGAAACCACCACCTTCGGAGTGGGAGACAAACGGTCCGACCACTTCGCTAAGGAGGGCACCCACACTTCTCCCGCCTAACATTACCTATGTTAAGTTATTTAGTTGCATATCCTTTTGCAGGACATAGCAGTCAACTCCAGCATTATTTGGCTGTCTGTGATCTCTTGGCAAGTTTACTTTCAGTAGTTTGCCGTTGCTTTCTATACGACCGGCACTCATACCATTTTCAGAAGGGAAAAAAACAACGCAAGGCTGTCTGCTTCCAAATCGCCCGCAGACGTGTTTCGATCGCGGTATGAGGAATGGCGTACTGCGTCCGTAGACACTTCACCACGGAACCGGCATTACGTATGTAATACAAGTATATTTGTATTTGAATATGTAGCCACAATAAAATATATATTATGCAATCCCTTATGTGACAACAGAAGTCAACGGGAAACCAGTACAGTAATCTCATAATGATACGTAACAGGAGAATCACGCAGCTAATTTTATGGAGTCCGAATAAAAACACAAAATGTGACTATGAATTTCGATGAAAATAAAAACACACACCGATACAGGCTAACGTTTCAACCGTAGACTTCATCAACAGGCATGAACATCAATACTATAAAAACAGACAAAATAAAAGAATATTTGTCCCCGCATATTTTTTTGTATTATATTGCTTGGTTTTCATTGTTCCTTGATAAAGACTTCATTTGAAACATTCGCAATTATCTCTGTGTGCTTTTCCATTCCTCTGGTGTCTTATTCACAGTTTGCATATTTGTTTGTCGAAACTCCTGTCTGTTCTACTTTATACATGGGGCAGTGAGGAACATTTTGTGTGAAATTCACTGGCACAGGAGCAGAGCATTATGGGTCGACCCTTTGCCGTGAAGTTGGAACCGCGACTAGGTAACTAAATTGCATGGTTATTCCGACTCCAGTATGAGCTTGACAGCGGTCAACCACCTAATCAGAGTTTGATGTATGGTTGAGTGACATGTTCACAAATCTTCATACTTGTTCTCTCCCATTGAATAACCAGGCGTGACATATTTGTAGAGACACTATCGCCAGCCTCTATGCTCTGACGTGGTTTGCTACAAATACTCAGCTAAACACTTTTAACTGTCAACAGCCAGTATTACGATCATGGCCACATGTTTGAAAGTTATTATTGTCGTTGTTTGTTTGTTTGTTTGTTTGTTTGTGTGTTTGTGTTTTTTTTTTTTTAAATTTTATATGCACAGTGTCTTGATGTACAAATATACTTGCAATACTCGTTTCATATGAATACAGTCACTGAGATGTTCTCAGGTGACATGTAGTAATGTAAGTTAGCAGATTCGGCCTTTTGGCTAAGATCAAAGTAGTATCTGCGCTTGATCTTGCCAGGGGCCGGGATGATCACCTGACCCACAGGGAGGTGGGGACCTAATGGGACGGCTCTGGCCCCTCTGTGAACCGCGAGCCCTTCTAAACAAAAGTTAGCAGATTAAGTGTGAAACACAAAGTAGGTATAAATCAAACATCCAAACATCAAACAAAAATGGATGACGGAAAATGGGAAGTAGGGTGTGTCACTAGTTGTGACTTTAGTTGGTAATATGATAGCCGATATGTTGCATTATTTATCAAACTAAAGGGGGGATTGCATATTTTAAAAAGTACTGTACATAAACTTATGGCAGATACGAGATGTAGCAGTCTGCAGGTCAGCATGGTCGAATGGATAAGAACGCGCGTTCTCAAACATCCGGTGTGCTGAAGCTGAGGATAGGGGCTTCAACACCTACACCGGACAGTTGGACAGACATGTTGACCTGTCATCCTTGACTTGTGGACGTAAATTACAGGTACCTCTGAAGTCGGAGTGGGTTCGCCTGATGGCCAGGGACACTATTAATAGGTAAAAACTAACCCACACGCGAAATTCAGTCCAGCACTACTGGAAGTATTATGTATGGACTACGCTTGAGTTAAACTTGAGCGAGCGCAAAAAAAAGAATACGAGAAGTCACTTAAGACGATTAATCATCCAATGGCAATTAATCAGTTGGGACCTTTTCCATGCCTTGGGGTATATTGGGTTTGTGGTAAAATATACAACTGTTCAAGCCTTGATGTCTTTTTGAGTATATGATGATAATGTTATATTTTGTTGTACCGGTCGGCATTCAATCAGTGATGTGGTGAATATCATGTCACCTGGCTTTACCTGTCAGGATATTTCATAGGATCCACTTTAGACTGAAGCTGATTGGTCTATAACAATGAGACTATCGCGATATTCCAGCACGTCCCAAGGCATGGGAATAGCGTTCTTCACTTTGCTGTTTTACCTGGTCAAATTGAGTGTTATTCCTTGTGGGTATCGTTAGCGAAGGTCAGCATGGGCGAATGGACAAGATCACTCGTTCTTAAACACCCAATGGGCAGCATCCAAGTTTATGCGGAACATCATAAACAGGCGAATAGTTTCAACTCTTTGGGGGAGTAACTTAACATCAAATGGAAGGTGCAATGTAGAAATTGGAACAATATTTTCCATGGCAAATATATAATACTGTGAGATGGAAAATATACAGACAAGCAGAAAAACTGTCATTTGGAACCTTGTCAATCGGCCTCAATCACGATTAAAACCCATGGCCATAAGGTTGCTGGGGAGCGTCTGGCCACTACCTTTCTGTGTCGCCCTGACATTTGTATATATATATATATATATATATATATAATATATATATATATATATATATACCTACGCGTTTTAAACTTAAACCATCCACATCACCGGACTCGTCGCGCTATCGAGAACAAGTCTGCATAATCTGAAGCCTGCCGAAAAATGGCACGTGGCAAGGGTAACTCCAGAAGACACCCGAGTTTCAAAATGAGCATCGTGGAATCCGCCAACACCATCAAGAAGATGCAAGAATAAAACTTGCCTGCAGCACAAAGGCAGAACCTCAAGAAACATTAAAAGAAAATACAACTTCTACACCAGATGAAGCCGCACCCGCCGCTCAACCGACGCCAGAGACTGCAACTCCAACTGAAGTCAGCAGCAGCAGCGAAGTTTTCAACAGCATCAAGATGAAGCAGCCCAGTTTACCAAAGACCTCCACACAAGAGGAAACAACAACGGAGGACCTCACCGGCAAATTATTGCTAAAACAGACAAGCGTGGGAGAAGCCAAACTGTCGGCGCTACTAATAGACAAGATACTTAGTCTGTTGGAAATTGAGCTGGGAAGAAACAGCATCTACCAGCTACGCAAGACACCTGATGGAGTAGTGGTCTCCATCAACCATCAACAAAAACCCAAAGACTACAGCACTTATGCAGAAGATTGCACAAGAAGAGAAGGCCGAGATCAAGCTTCACCACAGCATCACAGTAGAAGCCACCCGACACCGCATGATGAAACGATGGGTCATTAAACGAGTCAAGACCCATCTCACCAACGATCAGATCAGGGAGATGCTGACAAGAGAGAACCGCAAACTCAAGATCACCAGTGCTGAGAGGATCGTGGGCAAGAACAACATCCTCTCCACAGTCGTCATCGTAGCATCGGAGGACCGACTGATTCCTCAATACATTAGATGGGACAAGAAAGACCAAACTCCAGAGCACTACATTCCGAGACTGGTGCAGTGCTCTAAGTATAAGAAATGTTGGCACACCCGTGCCGCCTGCAAGAGTGAGGTGTAAGTATGCAGATACTGCTCTGGACCCCATTCATACAGTCAATGCCAGCAAGCCAGGACTGACAAGGACTTCAAGAGGCCTAACAGAGAGTGCGCCAACTGCCTCGGCAACCACGGCGCCAGGTACATCGGCTGCCCCTGCCACCAAGACAGCAAAAAAGCTATGAAGATCGCCATCAAATCTAACCCACCATATAAAGAGGCTAGGAGGCAGTACGATGCGACCAACCGACCTACAAAAAGTGACACAGTGCAAATAGAAGGCCAACTGAAGGACCTGAGATCACAGCTGAAAAGCTTGGAGGAAGAAAAAGACAAGACGCAAGAGACACAGATAACAACCATTCAGCGCATCCTGGACGAAACGAAGCAAGTCCAGCAGAAGATTGAGCAGGATGTTGCTCGAGTGGCTGCTATAAAGGCTGAGACAGAAGAAATGCTAACAAAAATTCAAAAATCGAAAGCAAGGACAGACGAAACTCTCCAACATGCAAGTAGGTTACCAACTAACAGTACACCACAACAAGCAATGATGTACAGACCAGAGGGAAGCAGAGGAAGAGACCGACCACGTAAACTATGGACGCTGGGAATAACAGAGTCCATGGGAATATCTATACATGAAACCTATAAGCGGGCACTCTCCCGCTGTTTATACTTCACCTCGACACCGCAAGGTACAAGAGGAACATGAAGAGATGAGATGAAGACCAGAACATCTGAACTAGAAAATGCAAAGCCCCAGACAGAAGAAGAAGCAACAGATGAAGAGGTAGAACTGGATGAAAACGACTACCCAACTGAAGCCGCATGGGCTAAGACTTCGCGTCGCTCTACACCAAGAACGAGCCACAAAGCAGTACACGACACACGAAGTCAAACAAGACCGAGAAGAGTCGAAGATAGACCAAGACGGGAAAATAGGTGGAACACCAGGAGAGACGACAACTGGTAAAGCTCTCTGAAGGAATCAGCCTTCTGGGAAACAGAAACGCCAAATATGACGGGATGGGTACACAATTATTCCAGACCTCAACAAGTGCGCGACTCTGTCCAGACATGTAAAACCACAAGGATGAAACGAACTCAATCGCAGCAACTCAACTATTTCAAGAAAGCAGATAAAAGCAGCATCATATACGAAAGAAGAGCGAGATACATTATAAAGACCCCAAATACAACCAAGTCGATATAGTCGAAGGTTGAACGGGGCCATTCGTCTCAGCTGAACTGGAACTGAAACCTTAATCCCTTACTTGTACTAGGGTGTCTTCGTGTTGAGTCTAGTCTTGCGCTGAGAGAGCACGAAATATGACAATTGCGGTCCTGAACTGAGACAAACGAAATACAGTATTTGAAATTTGGTGTGTACTTGACAGTTGTACTATATAGTTGCACTAGACAGTTGTACTTAACAGTTGTACTTGACAGTTATACTAACAGATATTGAACTGTCATAAGAAAAGGCTTGAATCTCAGCGTGGTCCTGACCTCACGTGTTTGGGATTGGAGACTTCTACAACGAGGTTTGAGACGTACCTGGGGGTTGGTTATGACAGAGTTGAGAATACTAGGAGAAAATAACGGTCAGAGACTAAGTGAGAGAAAAAGTGGCAGGGTAAGAGAGCGAGCGAGCGAGAGAGAGAGAGAGAGAGAGAGAGAGAGAGAGAGAGAGAGAGAGAGAGAGAGAGAGAGAGAGAGAGAGAGAGAGAGAGAGAGAGAGAGAAAATAAATTATTTGATACTTATGTACAAACTATTGTAATTACTTAGAGTTTTGATGTGTGTACAAACTTACTTGCACCGAGTTGTGATAAGTGTGTACAAACTCACTCACACCTAGTTGTTATAACTGTGTACAAATTACTTATACCGACTTGTGATAAGTGAGTACAAACATACTCACATCGAGTTGTGATAAGTGTGTACAAACTTACATACACCTAGCTTTGATAAGTGTGTACAAACGTACTCACTCCGAGTTGTGATAAGAGGGTACAATGTAATGTTGTTTGTTAACATTCGTACACTGTAACTCATTCATGTGCCCGACACCACAATAACAATCCGTTTTTGCAAGAATATTCTCAACCATAAACCATCGCCGACTCCATCATTTCTGCACTTATCATCGAAAGATCTGTTTTAATTGTGTTGAAATTTGACAGCATAAGTACCGACGTGGGGCATTTTTGTCATGTATTATTGTTACGATATTTTCACATATAAAATAATATTTATATGTTTGACACTATAATTTGTATTACACCATTGCAATTTTTATTACAGTACAGGTAGGCCCCGCTATACGTCGCCTCGGCATACGTCGTTTCGCTAAAACGTCGTTGTCACATAGGGGACTAATTTCACTTTACGTCGCTTCGTTTCGCCATAACGTCGTTTTGAGACTGGCAATCGGGCTGTTGATATCGGTAAAGTCCATGGTTTACCTCCAACGGCGGTAAGGACAATTCATGCAGGTGCTGACAAAAGCATACAGGGTACTAAAACGTAACCCCTTTGAGTGCTTCCAAGATCACTCGTACCAGAAGTATTCTTATGGAGAACATGGAAGCACTATTGGCCATCTGGATTGAAGACCAGAACCAACGGAATATGCCTGTGAGCAAGATGGTTATGCAAGAGAAAGCAAAGTCTCTCTGTGAAGATCTAGCTAAGAAAGCGGGTGAGAGCAGTACTAGTAGTGCTGATGATAGTTTTAGAGCGAGTCGTGGTTGGTTTGAGAGCTCTAAGAAGCGTTCACATCTGCACAACATTCAGACAACAGGTGAAGCGGCGAGTGCTGATACTGAGGAGGGTGGTTACTGTGCAGCAGACATGGGACACATTTTTTGTTCAAGCAGAGAAGAGCCAGGAAAAGAGGCAGGAAGAGGTTACAGTTTCATCCTTAGATGAAGAGGCAGAATTTAATGCCTCTACGTCCCAATAACTCTACCACTCGACCTCCAACCCACCTCTATTTAGCCAATAAATATCAACAACCATCAAAATAAACATTACTGTGGTACACAATGCACTGTATTTCATTTAATTCTATGAGAAATAGTGTTTTGCTATACGTCGTTTCACTTAACGTCCAAGAACGTAACCCCGATGTTAACCGGTGCCTACCTGTAATAGATTACTGTTGAGTGCATAATGTCCATGTATGCGTTTTGTACTCGCAAAACTGTTGGTGACATGTAATTAATGTTATGTTAAATTTACATAGTGATGTTGTGTGGGAATTCGTTAGTGTATATGTTTGATGTGACGTAAAATGCGTGTTACACACGCACACACGCACACACGCACACACATGTTGCATATCTTTTACAAGACGTCGCAGTCTTCCCAGGCAATTTTGGTCTGGTTGTGTTTTCTTGACAAGTTTGCGTTCAGTAGTTTGTCATTGCTTTCCGAACGACCGGCACCCATACCATTTCATAAAGTGACCAGCGCGAGGTGGTAGGCAGCCAAATCGCCCGAGGCTGTGATTCGAACGCGGTATGCGGGATTACGAACTGCGTACGTAAACCTTTCGTTATGAAGCCGGTAGCTACAATAGTTACAGATATACCCTTGGCATACACTGCCTTTGTAGCCGCGGTAGCATAGTGGCAAGACACTTCCCTGCTGTTATATCTTGTTCTTTCCATATTTGCTCTGCCTCATTGACGTTCACGCCCGATGTGTCTTTAATACCCTGAGCTTACTTTCATGTTGGTCACCCTGCGTTTCCTTTCAGGAACATTGACTTCGGCCATTGTTCTTTCTCAACCACTGTAAGCTTTAATATGGTCAAAGTACGATAATAAGTCGACGTGGCCGAGAAGATAAGAGCTCTTGCTCTTATACTTCCGGCGTGTTGATGGCGAGGAAAGGCGTTCAACCCTACACACCTCTCGCTACGTCCTGCAAAGAACATGGGGCATTAATTTAATTTTAGTTTGCAGGACACAGTGTTGTTTCTGAGCAAGTAGTTTTTGATGTTCAGTTTTTGTATTTTATTTAGTAGTAATCCATTGTATTTTAAAATATTTATGTAACATGTATGAATAAAGGTTTCGATTTTCGTCTTTAGAAAACTGCAAAATGATTCTTAATCTACATCCGTTCACAGCCACAAGAAACATGCATGTATCCAACCTTTTAGCCTTTCGATTTCTTGCTAGTGTTGTGCTATAAGTTATTAATATTTATTTGTGAACATCATGTTTATGTTTAATATTAAGAAAATGATTTGGATTGAACCTGCAACCCCGTCGCCTGGGCAGCAAAAGTTTAAGCGAAATCGCATTAAGCTCTACGGTCACGCTGACTACTCTCTGTCTCTGTCTGTCTGTCTGTCTGTCTGTCTGTCTGTCTGTCTCTCTCTCTCTCTCTCTCTCTCTCTCTCTCTCCATCTCTCTCTGTGTCTCTCTGCCTCTCTCTTTCTCTTACTATCTCTGTCTCTCTCTTTCTCTCACTCGCTTTCTCTCTCTCACTCGCTTTCTCTCTCTTCTCTGTTTCTGTTCTGTCTCTTTGTCTCTCTCTCTCTGTTTCTCTCTGTCTCTATCCTCTCTCTCTCTTTCTCTCTGTTTCTCTCTCTCTCTCTCTCTCTCTCTCTCTCTCTCTCTCTGCATGGACCATTTCGCGATTACTAAAAAAGGTGTAGAATACCTGCTTTGCAACTACATAGTTACACACATATATACACAGACCTGCATGCATGCAAGCACGCGCACACACACACACACACACACACACACACACACACATACACACGGGCGCGCACGTGCACGCACAACCTGAGTACCCGAAAATAAGTGGCAAATGCATAAATCTGTCCGTTATTGCTATTATCTTTGTTTGCTAATGAAGTATTGTCGCCGCAACGTCTTCAGTTTTGTATGAGTGTGCTCTTGCAAAGCTGCGTTTCTACATGTCTTGTTTTTCCTGGCGTATTCTTGTAACCTTACTTCAGTTTATCTACATTTCATATCTTGAATTAGAGTTACATCTTGGGGCATCACATCCACAGAGACCTCAACATGTCAAAACACAAGAGTTTTGGGAAATAAAACAAAGGCGATGTCTTCGGCTGTAGGACTATCTGATGCCATGTGTTTTATTATTTTTGAAGACAAAGTCATATTATTTGTATTAATAAAAGTCACTTTGATTGTATATTTTGTCATAATTTTGTATGTGCATATTTTATTGTTCTTTTGCCATGTGTTCTAATGTATACATGTGAGTTGTTTTGTTGTAATGTCACATAAATCACATAAGGCAATTGTTTATCAAGAGTCCCCCAAGCTCTACACACATGTCTAAAATGGGGATTGTCGATACCAAACTGCATTGAAAAGATGTTTTGAAATACATGGAAACAAAGCAGAAACAAAATCATGTTGTGAAATCCTGCACAGAAACAACATATACAACACGCATTGGGTCTTCTTATACCGGGTGTTTGTAAAGTCTCACTACACTTTGTAGCTTGAACAAATTTGAAAAATGAAGTACATGACGTCATCAAAACATGTGCTCCACAGTCCACTGTGAAGCAATATGCAGCGAATGGATGTTGTCTGCTGGAGTAATTCTTTGCACTCCGAAAAGAATGGCTCTTTTCAGCTTCCCCAAAACAACGTTAGACTATAGCAGTGACTATTTTAAATAATTTAATGATTGATTGATTGATTGATTGATTTAGGAACCGACATCACAGCATTCGGGACATTCCCATAAGCGCTCCGTCCCCATCCTCAGCAGCCAGCGAAGAGTTCCAACACTAATAGTTCCAGTAGCAATCTGATTATATGTCCGTCTCGCCTTTTCTCTGAGCGGCGATTTAATTTAATTTAATTTAATAATAAGTAATTTAATGAATTTGTTAGCACATTTTTATGACGTCATTACTTCATTTTTTTTCACATTTCTTCTACATACAAAGTGTAGTGAGACTATAACAACACCCGGTAGTTCATGCCGTGTGGCGTTTTTGATCACGTTTGTCTACAGCCTTTTGACTCTTGTGCTGCCAACTAATACCGATGTTCCTCCATGTCATGACGTCATACTGTCTAGCATCTTCTCTCTTGGTCCCCCTCTGTTATGACGATAAAATTCAGCTTTTCTTGTCTCATGACATTGCCAAACAATATGGACTGACTCCTCTGACGTGACTAACCAGTTCCCTTTCTGAGTTAACTTCTTTCAAGATGCCTTCATTGTTCCTTCTATCCGTCCACGGTGTTCTCTTCACTCTTCTACAACACCACATCTCCTTAGCTTCCACATAATTCCTCACGTGTGTACTAATTGTACATGATTCGATTCTATACATCAGTATTGGCTTAATATAGCTCTTAGGAATTGTTCTCCTCACTTGGGTTGACAAAAATAAGTAAATGAACGAACTGATAAACTTGCCGGTTCTGTATCTCCTACAGAAGGCTAGCCCATGGACCGTGCCGATTTTATTCATGCCCTTTGAGAAATGTCGAGAGCGGAGGATATTGACGTCAGTGAATCCACAGACTTGTCCAGAATGAGAGACTGCGAGTAAGGATTGACACAGCCAGACACTAGAGGCACATCGGGAGAACGAAGGGCCCCGTCAACCAACACAGAACTGGGACCATGTGCCAGCGTACATATGGTGGTTGTGGGGTGTGGGGGGGGGATCTGCTCACATATGGACTTGTCCGGAGTAAAAGATTGATACACCGACTGATAATTAACGAATTAACTAACTAACTAACTAACTAAGACTCTGAAAGAACAACAAGGGGGAAAAATGATAACCACATCGTTGGACTTGTATGGAATGGTTGTTTCTTAGATATTTTAAATATATCATTCAATACAATTGTGTTCACTAGTAGGGACATTTGTGTTACTTGACTTGTATGTATCTGTCTTTGTGAAATAAAGTACATGCGTGTGTACTTATTGTTTCTCCACAGGATACATTCTACACACCTTTCAAGTCTCATTTTTGAATTACCACATCCAACCTCGGCAACATCGTTTTCGTAACAGAAACTGACGTTGTGGTTCAGGGGCAGTGATCTTGTTTCACAATTCCCCTATATGCCGAGTCCAGGGTTCGAAATCAGCCACAGACGATTTGTTAGCAGACTATACTTTTATCGTTTCTTTACTTATTCAGTCGTGGAGATTTGTTCGCAACAGACGAGCAATATCTCCGGCGGGCCTATTCCCGTTGGTCGCGAGATCCGCAAAGTGGCAGGCAGGGAGATTCGCTCGCAGCAGACGAGCAATATCTCCGGCGGGCCTACTCTCGTTAGTCGCGGGAGCCGCACGAGTCAGGCAGGGAGTCTGACGGTAGTACACACTTTCAAGGTCCAGACACTTGCTTTTGACAGGTGTACGTGTCCATTGGTCCGGGCGCGTATGCGACCCTTACCTGCGGGATCTGGCTGAACGCCTCTACGTCAAATCCCAAGGGTTTCGGGTCTGGCCATCGCTTGTCTCCTGCTCGTGGAGGCGTTTGACAGGTGTACGTGCCCAGTGGTCCGGGCGCGTATACGACCCTTACCTGCGGGATCTAGCTGAAAGCCTCTAAGTCAAATCCCAAGGGTTTAGGGTCTGGCCATCGCTCGTCTCCTGCTCGCCTGCAGCCTACCTTGTTCCAGACGTATTGGTTACCCATTCCTCTGGATCAAACAAGATAAGGCCGAGAGAGGGAACATGTCGTTTGGACACCACATGTTCTCTGAAGCTCTGCCCAGGCATTGTGATGGAATTTTGGCCAAATTCCAACTCACATACTTTGGTCTGTCAAGACTGTAAGGTGCCACTCATTTTGCGTTGATTTCGGTGATATTAGCGTCGGTCGTTCAAAAAAAAAAACAATTTCAAATTACTTAAAGTAAAATTTGCCTAGTAAATCACAAACAGCCAGAAATATGCTACGGTTGATTGCGACGTCATGTAAAGGACATGGAACACACTTTAAAACAAAACAAACAAACACACACAAAAATGAGCAGCAGAAGCACAACGCAAGTGTAAATATTTAAAGAAAAAATAACTTGTCAAAAGTAAAGTTACAGAAACTCTCCAAAAATTAAAAGCGCTCCTCTGTGATGATTGGCGGTCCTGTTTTGAGCGGTTACGTTTCTAGAATCGTGTAGAATCTTTTGAGCATAATCAACTTGTCGTGACAAACTGTTGACAGATGAAATGATCGTTGGCTTTCTTTTCTTTAAAATAGAAAAAAAAATTGACTATGACAACTTCGTTTAGATTCTGGTGTTTCCTTTCAGAGATTAGAAACATTTGTGTAGTAATGAAATCACTCGAACAGTGCACGTGTGCTGTTCGGTTTCTGTCCCCTAGAAACTAGATGAAAATGTGATGAAAGAACTTTTACACTTCAACCGTCCAATGAACGGCCAGAATTTAGTTCCAGATCTGAGAACCAGGCGTGATAAAGGAACGTTTATACTTTAACAGTCCAATGTACGGCCAGAATTTAGTTCTAGATCTGGGAACCAGGAAGCATGTTTTTATTCTTTGTCCAATGTACGGCCAGAATTTAGTTCTGGATCTTGGCATTAGAAAAGATGTTTCTATGCTTCAAATGCATGGCCAAGATTTAATTCTAAATCTGGGAAACCAAGAAACCCTGTTTGTTTTGCGTTGCCCAATGTACGGCCATAATTTAGTTCTGAATCTTTGCATTAGAAAGTTACTCAATATTAACTCAAATATATCGTAGTTATTACTTTACGGATAAACTTAGTTGTGGCTGACCATGTTTCTATCTTAGTTTTACTTTATTCAGTATTCAGTAGTTTTATGCGTTGCTCAATGGACGGCGATAAGTTAGTTCTGGATCTTAGTGTACACCTTGGAGGAGCAAATGGACCATCATGGTCTGGCAAGAATGAGGCAGCGAGGAGTGACGAGGGGATCTGGCCGACGCTCGACGATCAGAGGAAATGCGAGACGGACATATAATCAGATTGCTACTGGTACTATTGGTGTTGAAACTTATCGCTGGCTGCTGAGGATGGAAACGGATTGTGAAACGTATGGTGATCTTCTTCTTCTTCTTCTTCTGCGTTCATCCGGAGTTTTTTTTTCGGACGTGATTGCGTTGTGCCTGTTTACAGCAGAGCTGCGTTCTTGCGCCGTTAGGCCGACACATCCGACTTCTGCGGGCATTTGTTGACCGGGTTAACCTCCCGGGGTATGATGATCATTTAGTTATAGATCTTGGCATTAGAAAACATGTTTTTTGTGTTGTCTAATCATTGTACAAGCAGAATTTAGTTCTAATTATTGGCACCAGCAAATATGCTTTTATACATTGTTTACTTTACGGCCAGAATTTAGTTCTGAATCTGGAAAACCTGTTTGTATGGGTTGTCCAAAGTGCAGCTAATATTTTGTTCTAGATTAGAGCCTCAGAAAACCTGTTTTTATGAGTTGCCCAAAGTGCAGCTAATCGTTTTCTCTAGATATGGGTCCCAGAAAACCTGTTTTTATGAGTTGCTCAATTTGCAGCTAATAGTTTATTCTAGATATATGCACCAGAAAGCCTGTTTTTATGCGTTGCCCAAGAATAATAATAATAATAATAAGTTCCGTGCCAGACACCTGCTGTGAATATGTGAAGAGCTAGGTGCATCACTTTTCAGTATGCATGGAGGAATTGTGACGTAACGAACCGTCAATGTAGGCATCGAATCCTCGCCCTGCCGAGCTCATGCCATTGTCAGCAAAACGTCCTAGCCAGTACACCAACGCGGTGGTTGCGCTGCCCAATGTGCAGCCAGAATAAAGTTCTAGGTCTGTGCACAAGAAAATCTGGTTTTATGAGTTGCCGAATGTTGACCAGAATTTAATTATAGATTTGGGAACCAGAAAACACGTCTTTATGCATTTCCAAAATGCATTGCCAGAATTTAGTTCGAGATTTTGGCATTAGTAAGCATCTTTTTATGCGTTTCCAAATGTACGGTCAGAATTTAGTTCCAGATCTTGAAACCAGAAAACATGATTTCATGCGTTGATGTTGTCAAGGGATCGTTAAACATCAAAGACGAAGGTAAATTCTTCGCATATACTGCCATACGGTTTTGAAGTAAGTTCAGCATGGCCCAATGGATAAGAGCCTTCTTAAACTTCCGGTGTGCTGATGCCGAGTTAGCGAGTTCAACTTTTACACCGTCAGTTGCACTCAAAACTCAAATGTTGACTTCTCATCCTTGACTTGGGGACGTAAATTACAAGTACCTCAGAAGTAGTAATGGGTTCGCCTGATGACGAAGGACACTATAGTAATAGGGAAAGCTAATTCACACGCAAAAATCAGGTCAGTGCACAAGAAATAGTAGCATGTATATGGACTACGCTTGAGTTTAAAGCGAGCAAGCGAAAATAAAAACTTGTTTGAAGTGTAAGTCTTCTACGTCACCACATACTAAAATGGGGCGATTTGTTCCCTTCTTCATCCCTTTTCTTTCTCAGATATTTTCAGAACTGTCTTAAACTTGCCAATGCTCATTTCACGAGTCAGAGTCGATCCCTCGATATCTTCTTCTTCTTTTCGTTCATCCGGAGTGTCTTTTCAGATGTGATTGCGGTGTGTCTGTTATGCGCCCTTGGGCCGAAACCCGTAGGCCAACACATCGACTTTAGCGTGCTTTTTTGACCAGGTAGCATACCTGGGAGACTCTCACTTTTGTGGTGCCATCTACAACCATGCTGGCCAAGTTGGAACGGTCGAAGACAACGGTCATCCCTCAAAGGAAGGCAGGGACAGTCCATAGCATTTTCCGCCATCCAAGGTTGCTTCCATAGTTGCAGGGCCGACACATAACGCCCTGGATCTGGGCTCACCGAGGGAAATCGTCACGTCCTGCTCATGGCTGCTTTAAATCCTCACTTCAATATATTGGTCATTTCGTTTTCCCCGGGCCATTCCCGCACATACCAGGCAGGTTTCCAGACGGTATCCACTCAGCGAGTTTTCGGACATGTGCTTGTCGTTGCGCCCTTCAGAGCTGTTCCAGGCACGACAGACATTCGGAAAACTACCTAGTCAGAGCTGTTCCGAACAAGAGCGGCATTAGGAAACTAGGTAGTCAGAGCTGTTCCTAGCACGAGAGACATTCGGACGAGACATTTCACTCGGACGTAATTGCGTAGTGTCAATTTTTAGTTTGCCACCCGTAGGACGACACTTCCGACTTCCGGCGGGCATTTTTTAATGAGGTTAGCCTTCCTCGGGTTTCGAGACTCTTGTTTCGGCTTCCACACAGCAAGCTTTCGCTTC
>JACEFZ010017173.1:15000-17500 GCA_014155875.1 Cepaea nemoralis | reverse complement strand
ATTCTGCAGCAGTTGACAGCTCACCGAAGCCGAAGTGAATGGTATAATTGCGAAGCATTTGTACTAAAAATTGGGGGGAATAAACAAGTCCCGCTTTCTAATGGAGCCGTGGAGTACTCATTGTTCTGTATACTTTCAAGACAGCTGGTTCCGCCAGCAAACATGAACATTGTCCATTAACAATGGTGCGAGGACTCTTGCACTGCATCATGTAAGCGTATGACGAATCTATAAGACTTCTGTTATCTGCGAGTCTTTTTACAATTCTTCAAAAGTCGTATAACTCATATTCAGTTTAAAGCTACAGTGGTAGACAATTAAAATTATTGTGAGAATATGCGTATATATCAGCTTCAAGAATTTCTCTAATTACTTTAAGTCGTGTGATTTCTGCAGTATTTACCTGACGAGTTGCAGCGAAATATGCCAGGCAATAAAGCGTGCAAAATATTGTTAGTGTCTTCGTTATTCAAATTCACTAAGGCAAAACATTGTTTTGATCATCTCATCTTGTTCCTCTTTTACCTTGCGGTGTCAAGTTGAAGTATAAACAGCGGGAGAGTGCCCGTTTATGAGCTTCATGTATGGAGATTTCCATAGACTCTGCTATTCCCTCTGTCCATCGTTTACGTGATCGACCTTTTCTTCTGTTTCCATTTGTCTGTACATCATTGTTTGTTGTGGTATACTGTTAGTTGGTAACTTAGTTACGTGGCAAAACCATTTGACTTGCTTCCTTCTAATAAAATCTAGCGTTATATAACCCCCACTTTAGTCCTGATTTCTTCATTTCTGATGTTCTCTCTTCTTGATACATTGAGTATTCTTCCCGGGAATCTCATTTCTGCTGTTGTGATTTTTCTTTTCTTTGTTTCTGTCGTTGTCGAGGTTTTGCATTGGTGGCATAGAGTTGGTAGGAAAATTGTGTTGAAGAGTGCTTTCATAGTAACTAGTGATACGTGTTTGCTCTTTAGTATAGATGCCAGAAGTAGATTTGCTGTTTACCCTGCCCTCATATAGCAGTTCCTTTGCAGAACTTAAGCACAGAAGCCATAAATAAAATATTGCACGATTTATTGCCTGGTATATTTCGCCGCATCTCGTCATGTACATACTGCAGAGGTATATATTTTGTTATCTGAAAAATGAATGATACTTTGGCTGACATATAATGTACATCGTCGCTGACATTGCGAATATATAGAAAGTTATATCGACGGAAAATATGTTTTACTTATGGCGCCAATGTTTAAAGCCATTCAAGGGAATACATTCCTTTGCAGAAGTTCGCGCTCATCGCGACGCTCCTAAAAGCTCTTGATCTTCTTCTTCTTCTGCGTTTCTCCGGAATGTTGTTTTAAACGTAATTGCATTGTACCTATTTACAGCAGAGCTGCGATATTTTCACCTTTCGGTGGACACATCTGACTTCTTCAGGTATTTTTTGACCGGGTTACCTTCCCGGGCCTCTTGATCCCTTATCACTTCTCCATCTCATGCAACCCACGTCCCCAATGTGTTTGCAATGTCCTGTTTTCTATCTTCGTACTTGTCGACCACTGCCACTTCTCCCAAGAACCATTCCTTCCATTACTTTCTTTTCCCTGTAAAAAGCTACAAATTGCCATTATCTGATAGTAATGTATTAGGTATAACATTAAAATCACCCTGTCTGAGATGACTATATACGACCATTTAGGACCCTTAAAGCAATGAGTTTACAAAGATCAGCAAGCAGAATGTCCATTCTGATACATCTGACTACATCGGGTCAGCTGTTAACAATGAATTCTCCTAGACCATCCCACCGTGCGCGGCCATGCAGGGCACAATTCATTTAGCGCCATAAAAGAGCCAGAGAGCATCGGGGCCGGAGAAAGGCAGCGACTTGAAACATTTCTGCCGCTGTAATTAACGATCATTTCTAGAAATATTACCAGAGCGGTGCCGATGATGAATTTGATCTGTTCCGTTGGGAAACCAGGCGAGACTCAGTCTGGTACGCTGGACGCCACAAGAAGGCAGTCCGTGTTTACGCATGTCACCCGTCTGTACGCGGGGCCAATTGGGTTTCTTCAATCGGAAGATCTCATTTCAAGCTGGTGCGAATATTTACGTTCTTAAAATATGAGATTTCTGTCTAAATATTATGTTTGCATCGGTAGTAGGAATATTAACGATTTCAGAACAGCGGCTAGATCGATGGGGTGTCAGGAAAGGTCCGTAACTGGAAAGAACAAGCTATTTAGATAATAAATTGTGTCTTTTCTATTAGAGGCATAGTAAATGTAGCCTCTATTTATATTATGTCACAGAGCTCAACCATCGTGGTTGAGTAGCGCGCAATAAATAATACTCACATCGAAAAATACCGTTAAAGTCACGAGCAGTGGGCCGAACCTGGAAACATGACGCGACAAGGGGTGGTCGATGGGGGGTGAGCTCGTAGTCAATTAAGTTTCTCTGCTTGTGATCTGGAGGTTCATGGACAGGCGCTGGT
>JACEFZ010017173.1:0-5000 GCA_014155875.1 Cepaea nemoralis | reverse complement strand
ACCTGGATGGCTTGGCCACATGGCATGGACGAGACAGCAACACTGAGGTGTTCCACGACGCTGGTGATCGAGTGAAATGGCGAGTCATGGCCGCCCACGCTTTCCGGCATGGCACATGATTGCTTTGATATATATATATATATATATATATATATATATATATATATATATATATATATATATATATATATATATATATATATATATATATATATACTAGCTGACCCGGCCCGGCTTCGCCCAGCTCCTGGCGGCTATCTATCTATCTATCTATCTATCTATCTATCTATCTATCTATCTATCTATCTATCTATCTATCTATCTATCTATCTATCTATCTATCTATCTATCTATCTATCTATCTATCTATCTGTCTGTCTGACTGTCTATCTGTCTGTCTGTCTGTCTGACCCGGCCCGGCTTCCCCCAGCTCCTGGTGTGGAGCATCTCATTTAATTCATATAAGTAGTCATATAAGCTCCCGTTTCCGTTCCCGACTATCTGTATGTCTGTCTGTCTGTCTATCTGTCTGTCTGTATGTCTGACCCGGCCCGGCTTCACCCAGTCCCTGGTGGGGAACATCTCATTTAATTCATATAAGTAGTCATATAAGCTCCCGTTCCCGATTATCTGTCTGTCTGTCTATCTGTCTGTCTGTCTGACCCGGCTTCGCCAAGACCCTGGTGGGGAGCATCTCATTTAATTCATATAAGTAGTCATATGAGCTCCAGTTCCCATTCCTGACTATCTATCTATCTATCTATCTATCTATCTATCTATCTATCTATCTATCTATCTATCTATCTATCTATCTATCTATCTATCTATCTATCTATCTATCTATCTATCTATCTATCTATCTATTTATCTATCTATCTATCTATCTATCTATCTATCTATCTATCTATTTATCTGTCTGTCTGTCTGTCTATCTGTCTGTCTGTCTGTCTGTCTGTCTGTCTGTCTGTCTATGTTCGGCCCGTTACCGTTAAAAATATACATAGAATAGAAGAATAGATAGATTGATAGTAGAAAATATGATTGGAAGAGATCTATCTAAAGTAAACTTACCAAGATATCACGAACAGCCAATAAATGGTGGGCGGTGGGTTGACTGCAGAGTACTGCAAACGATATGCAACTAACTTTCTCTCACAAAAAATTACTTTTTTTTTTTATCGAACGAAAATCTTTTCGCAGGCCCGTCCTACATTCTGCCCTTCTTCTCTATCTCCTCTCCTACATTCTTTCATTCAACATCTCTTATGAAGCAATTCTTTGACAACAAAAGAACAATAAGCATTAAAATGCATGAAAAGTAACTCGTTGAGGAAATGTTTAACATGGGCATCATAAATACCCAATGGTGGGTGTAACGCGCCATACATATGAGAATGTTAAAAAAAAAATTAATGTGCTGTTGAAGAAAAATAAAAAGATGAGTTAGAAAATTTTCACTATTTAAATAGATGCATTATTTTTATGAAAACTTTGAAAATGCCTTAAAGATTATATCATTATTTATTATAACTCATATGCCTGTAAATAACTGTAGACAAAGAGTTTATAAATCTTTGAAAACAATGCAACAATCTATATATAAAATATATAGCAATGCTATTAAAAGTTATGCCCCTTGAAATAACTTTTCTTAAGTTAAGTCTCCTCGCTATATGTAAATGATAATGTAAATTTAAATATTAAATTTTAGTAAGTAAATAACTGATTGTACACTAACAAACTATGACAGTTGGCTGCATGGGAATGAAAAGAATACATGTAGAAAATTTCATCTCAATCGGATGGACCAATCTGTAGTTTTGTCTGAATGTGAAACGTAGTACAATGAGCATACAAATTGTAAGACATATATTGGCATTTGAAATGGGTTTCTGGGAAAAGCGGTAAAGTCCCGTATAGGCACACAGAGAGGTAGTGGAAGTGTAAAATGCTTGCTTTGAGCCGTTCTAACATCACTGGTCAGGTCAGCGCGCACGTGACATGGCATGTTACATGAGACTCCTTAGGATGAGTCGGGACAATTTGTTGTTTTCTTGTGTAATATTATACATCGGATAACATGCGCTAACCACTCGTCGCTGTATGAAACGATGGCTGATAAGTACAGATACGCCTTCCCCGACTGGCATCGTTGATCACCTCTCTGCACTTTGAGAATAAGAAAGGCTTATCAGGACAATGTGATGAATTGTTTACACTCGCGTATACTACATTCGAAACTGTCTTATGGTGTATTGATGCCGGGATGTTCTTTGGTGTTCCTCGATGGACCACCCTAACGGATATAGAAAAGAGAGGGAAGGGAGACCATTTACAACTTCCGATGCTCTGTTGACGAGGTAGTGGAATCACTCCCATATATGGCGATCATCGTGAGTTAGGTCCAGTCGTTCGACAACCGAGAAGCCACCCTTTTTATGTAGTATCCTTCTTAACCACGTGTCTCGGGTGTACTCTAACACATGTGACCGGATGTAGAGCCATTTTGACTACATGTTACCATTACCCAAGTGCCCCAGATACATCGTTATGCATGAAACCGGTTGCACTGCTATCTTTGACCGGCTTTAGCCAGTGAGCACGTGTACTGGATGTAACCTTTTCATATGTGACCGGAAGCATCACCATCTTTGATCGATTGTAACCGTTACCAACGTGTTCCGTATGTATCCTTTTGCATGTGACCGGGTGTATGTAACGCTACCACATGGTCCGGTTGTAGCCATTATTCACTATCATGGCTGCATCCCTTAGACATGAGACCGCGTGACTGGCTTTACACTATCACACAGCCCTGGGACGAGTCTTGTGTCTCTAACGTGTCGCCATTGGTATGATGATAGTGTTTACGTCCATCCACAACAGTCAGTAATAACCGCAATTATAATATCCAATCGGTTACTGTACAATAACTATGTAAAGGAAATATCAAATGTCTTCTGGCGATTGCATCCCTACATCTACATCGAAATTGTTCATGGTAGACATCATATTCCCTATATTATACCAATTGACTGGCTGTTCATCATCACATGCACCGAGGCCGATGCTTGTATCCCTAACACATCGCCATTGGTATAATGCAAATGTTTACGTTCCAGCCAATACAGATAGTAATATCTTCCACATAATATCTTCCATTGTAATATATAATCTGTCACTTTTCATTAGATATATAACGGAATAACCCAAGGTCTTCTGACGTTCGGTTTCGCAAATATGCATCGATGTTGTCTATGCCCTTTTAACGCGTGCTGCCATCTTTACATTTCATTTTACACATCATAAATACATTTTTTTTAAATATTAATTTTTAATAATTAAAGTTTATCTTATGTATCCTACCGCATGGGATTTGAAAAAGCAGCTTCTTAAGGTTTATTATGTCGACACATAAGCGATTCAAGATATTATTTCGGGTTCAGGAATGATCTAGAAAAAGGGGTGGATAATAACATGCCCTACTACTAACTTTCACACATATGTGATTTTTATGTCAAACTCGGAATGGAATCACAAGCATGGAATTACCGTTAGGTCGGGTTTACTTCTCCGTATTGCCCTGGCGTTGTGGTACCATGTAGGTCTGTATAGCAAACAGTCACACACACATACCCACAAACAAACACACACACACACACACACACACACACACACACACACACACACACACACACATACATATATATATATATATATATATATATATATATATATATATATATATAAACACACACACAGTCACACAGTCATTTAGGCTGACAGATGGTCATAGATGTCAAACTAGAATACCCCCATAGAGACAAACATCCAACGACATATACGCAGATAGGCATACGATCAATACCACAAAATACACATACAGCCAGCCATATAGATAGATAGACAGATAAATATACAAATAGACACATAGATAGATAGACATACATACAGACTCACAATAAGAAAACCAGCCATTTATATGTGCAAACATATATACATTCCCGCATATACTCTAAACACACCTGAACAATATTTGTAACACTAACCATTAATTAACGACACTCACCTCAGCGGAAATGTAATTATCTTTATCTCAGGCCCAGCGCTATCGACGTGACACCCGATACATTACAGCTTGTGAGTCGGCACATTCCTGAGATTTTGTCAGACATGTGTTAGTTTGGAATCGTATTTGAACACCTATCTGCCTCGTCGCGTATTTTCATAAATTCGAATCGTCCCTCCCCACCCCACGCATCCACAGCCCCTCCCAACCCCACAAGACTATCGCCTCTCCTCACTCCCGCGCCCGACCGATAACCCCCTCTTGCATACACACACAGACTCACCTGTCATACAGCCATGTACCGGAAGTACCAAGGACCGCTACATTTCAAAAAGTAGGTCAATTTAGGTACGTTTTTTCAAGGTCACTGGAAAGAGGATTTAACTCACATATAAGGATTTATCGGAGGATTTAATCCCCAAATAAGAATTGTTTCGTACATTTGTAACTACTCACAGACAATTACTTTAATTATTTCGTACATATCGAGTAATTTCCTTAATTACTTCTAACATATTGAGTTACTGAAAATTTCCTTAATTACTACTTACATACCCAGTCACGTGTAATTTCCTTTATTTCTACATTACTTACATGTGGATACATTTGTAATTTCTATAGTTACGTCTTATATATGAAGTCACTTGTAATATCCATAATTACTTCTTACATATCGAGTCACTGATAATTTTCTTACTAATTTCTCTCATAAGGAGTCACCGATAATTTCCTTAATTACTTCCTATATATCGAGTCACTGATAATTTCCTTTATTACTTCCTATATATCATATCACTGATAATTTCCTTAATTACTTCCAAAATATCTTGTCTGTCGTATTATATATATATATGTGTCGTCCTTGGGGTGAGGGGAATCAACACCGATATTCTTTTAACCCATATCATCCCATCTTGAGGTCTCCCCCCCA
>JACEFZ010017172.1:0-82906 GCA_014155875.1 Cepaea nemoralis | reverse complement strand
TTTTTTTTTTCCCCTTGCCCCTTAGAAACATAAAATCTTAGAATTTCCCCCTTAGATATGACCTAGATATCACCCCTTCCCCCACCCAACTACATGACCGGGGGGAGTGAAAATCAACCGAGGTCAAGGTCAAAGGGTGGAGGCTCCACAAATACTAACCGTTTTGCGTTTTTTCTAACTACTAATGTGTGGAAGCTTAACACAAGCTCTTCAGCACATGACAACACTCATCGTCTGTGAGCAAACAGGAGCAGCTTCCGAGGTTGTGTCACACCCGGGCCAGAACACATTGATAGCTGATATCGGGCAGGTGTATCTGAATGGTTGCATGTCGTATAGCTGTCGTGGCAGAGGCTGATATTTTTTTGTCTTCTTGAATAGTTGCCTGCATAGAATCAAACCCACCCGATTCTCACCCGCCAGTCTATATACCTATATAGCTTCTACACCATCTCTCCATCCCTTTCCTACCCATTTAACTACCTTGTACAACCCATTTTCATATTCACATACTAACCCACACTATTTACAAACTCTATATGTATCTATCTACCTATTTACTTACCTCCCAAAACCCCCTACCTAATTTTCACTCTCTGTACAACCCTGTTACCTAGCTACTTTGATACTTACCTATCTACCCACATTTTTGTATAAAAAACCCTACCTTTCCCTACCTCCTCCTCACATACCTCGTTCCCTACCTACCACTCTCACTACCTACCGAACTACCACTGTACCTGCCTATCTATAAACAACCCTACTACCTACCACCCTAAATACAAACCGCCAATCTCACACATCCTTTCGTGTGTCCGTCGCCTACCTACCTACCTACCTACCTCCCTACCTACCTACCTACCTACCTACCTACCTACCCACCCACCCACCTACATACGTAATAGTACCTACCTACCTACCTACCTGTCTGCCTGCCTGATGCCTGCCTGCCTGCCTGCCTACCTAACTACCTTCCTTCCTACCTACTAAACTGTCTGTCTTCCTATTGCCCTACATACCCACAACCCTTTCCCTACAACCCTACCTATATCTACTATCTCCTTACATATCTCTTTCCCTACCTACCATTCTACCTACCTATCTACCAAACGATCTCATTAACTACCTTCTATAAACCACCCTCCCAACCTAAAAACCTCCCTATCTATCCCCTACCTTCTTTCCTACTATACCTACCTACCTCCTATTTCCCCCCTCCTGCCTACCCATTGACCTACATTACCACCGCCGACCTATCAACCTGTCTGCCCATCTATCCATCGTGCATCCGTCCTTCTCTCCGTCCGTCTATCTTCAACCTACCTACCTGTCTGTCTATCTATCCCCGTCTAGCTGGTCGCCCGTCCTTCCGTTCCTCCGTCCGTCCAGCCGACCGGGCATCCATCCCTGGCTGCATATGTCTGTGTGTCTGTCTGGTGTGTCTGTATGTGGTGTGTGTGCTTGCGTGTGTGTGTGCACGCGCATGCATTTTTGTCCGCGGCAGTCATAGCAAAACCATCACCACCAACAACTGTTGGGAAACACTGATCACTCTAGGATGTTTATTTGTGTAAAGGTCAGAGCTTCTAGGGGTCCAGCGGTAAATGGTCACCATAAATTGTCATGGGAAGCAAATGCGGCCTTCGTGATACTGACCCCCCTTGAATGCTGTTTGGTTTAGAAAATATAGCTTAAGGACTATTGAACCCGTAACCTTTTTCAGTTTGCTAGTTATTAGTTTAGTTTAGTTTAGTTTTTTGTTAGTTAGTTAGTTAGTTAGTTAGTCGACAGATCATCCTCATTGCACATCGAACCATTCATTTTATATGTACTCAGATCCCCTCCTCAGCAAAACCCCCCAGCCTGACCATGAATGTAGACTCCCAGTCATCGCTTTGTTCTCGTAAACGAATTACTTCTCGCAGAGCATTGAGAAAGTCTGCCTGGTCCATGGTTCGTCAGCCCACCACAGTAGCCCTACCTGCAAACCTGTAGCCTGCTCCTTTCTTTGTACACCCGCATGCCCTGGCACGAAGATGAAACTAATCTTTGCCAGCCGATACCGCTCCAGAGACAGCAGCCACACTTTTCAGACCTATCTCTATCGTCCTGAGCATACTCATTGAGTCACTAAGGGCACATGCCCGATTGAATGTCTGTGTCTCGAAAATTTCTCATCATCCTAGTAGTGCCAACTGGTTTTTTAAAATATAGGTCACACACCAAATGCCTAATTTAATCCTCTTTAAGGCATGTTAAAGCGTTCATTACATTACTCACCAGGCATCCTTTACGCTTCAAGGCGCGAGAATGGATCCTTTACATACGTTTTGTTAAACTTTTCTATGAGTGCGAACAGAACGTAGTTACAATAGCTCAGTGGTGGTGGCACCGATTTTCCCTTTTGAGCAATGCATCTGGAAGTGGGTGCTAGTGTTCTACTCGTAGAGTTAGGTCAAGTTGAGTGGAAAATACATCTAGGCCCGATGGACGGATTCCGGTAAAGGGTGGGGACAGAGTCAGGTAAAAAGGGGTGGTCCAGAGTCAGATCTAGGCGAGGTGGGCAAGTCAGATAAAGGTGAAGTGGACAGATTCAGATCTAGTCGAGGTGGCAGAGTCAATACAGGTGAAGTGGATAGAGTCAAATCTAAGCGAGTGGGACAGTGTCAAAACTAGGCGAGGTGGCAGTGTCAGATTTGGTGTGATGGACAGAGTCAGTTCTAGGCGAGGTGGACAGAGTCAGTTCTAGGCGGGTGGACAGAGTCATCCTAGGCGAGGTGGACAGTGTCAAAACTAGGGGAGGTGGACAGTGTCAAATCTAGGCGAGGTGGACAGAGTCAGTTCTAGGCGAGGTGGGGAGTCAGTTCTAGGCGAGGTGGACAGAGTCAGTCCTAGGCGAGGTGGACAGTGTCAAATCTAGGTGAGGTGGACAGAGTCAGTTCTAGGCGAGGTGGACAGAGTCTTTTAGGCGAGGTGGACAGAGTCAGTCCTAGGGAGGTGGACAGTGTCAAAACTAGGCGAGGTGGACAGTGCCAATTTAGGCGAGGTGGACAGAGTCAGTTCTAGGTGAGGTGGACAGAGTCAGGTAAGGTGAGTGGCATCAGATCTATGCAAAATGGACATCAGATCTAGATGAGGTGGACAGACAGATCCAGGTGAGGCGGACAGTCAGATTTAGATGAGGTGGACATGGTAGGAGCTAGATTAGGTAATAGTCAGATCAAGGTATAGCGAAAAGAATCAAGGCGAGGTGGACGGGATCATATTAAGATGAATTTGGCAGTCAGATAAAGGGTGGGGTGGACAGATTCAGATCTAGTAGGGTGGAAGACTTAGATCTAGGTGAGGTGGACATGGTCAGATCTATGTGAGGTGGTCAGGGTAAGATATAGATGGGGGGACATAGTCAATCAAGGTGAGATGGACATGGTCAAATCTATGTGAAGTGGACATGGTAAAATACAGGTGAAGTGGATTGGTCAGATCTATGTGAAGTAGGCATGGTCAAATATGGGTGAAGTGGACTTGGTCAGATCTAACTGAGGTGGACTTGGTCAGATCAAGATGGGTGGTCAGATCAGATCTAAATAAAAATACATAGAGACAATTCTAAGTAATTTGGGCAGTCAGATCTAGGTGAGGTGGACATGGTCAGACCTAGGTGAGATGGACATAGTCAGATAAAGTTTTCGTGGACTTGGTCAGATCTGGGTGGGGGGGGACTTGATCAGATCAAGGTGAGATGGTCTTGGTCAATTAAGGTGAGGTTGTCAAGGTCAGATCTAGGTGAAGTACAAAGGTCAGATCTAAGTAATGTGGACAGTGTCAGATCTAGGTGAGGTGAACAAGGTCAGATAAAGGTGAGGTGGACATGGTCAGATCTAGATGATTGGACAGAGTCAGATATAGTTGGACGGACAGTCAGATCAAGGTAAGCGAGCAGTTACATCAAGGTGAAGTAAAACAAGGTAAGAAAACGTGAGATAAACAGGTCAGATTAAGGTGAAATGGACAGCCAGATCAAGGTGAGGTGAACACAGTTGGACATAGTCAGATCTAGATGAGATGGACATGGTCAGATCTATGTGAGTTGGTCAGGGTCAGATATAGGTGACGTGGATATTGTCAGATCAATATGAAATGGATATTGTCAGATCAAAGTGAGGTGAAAATGGTCAGATCTATGTGAGGTGACCATGATCACATATAGGTGATGTGACTTGGTCAGAGCAAGGTGAGGTGGTCAAGGTCAGATCTAGGTATGTACACAGAGTCAGATCTAAGAAAGGGTTTGACAGAGTCAGATGTAGGTGAGGCGGACATGTTCAGATCTAGGTGCCGTGGACGGGGTCACATCTATATGGGGTGGGCAGTCATATCAAGGTAAAGCGTGCATTACATCAAAGTGAGGTGGACAAGGTCAATTCAAGTTGAAGTTGGCAGTCAGATCAACGCGAGAGGACAATCAGATCAAGGTGACGTGAACAGTCACATAAAGGCGGGTGGACAGTTAGATCAAGGTGAGGCGAATAGAGTCAAATACACGTGAAAAAGTGAGTCAGATCAAGGTGAGACAGACATTGGTCCAGACTTGGTGGGTAGATTATGATTAAGGTGGGGTGGAAAGAGTCAGATCAAGGTGAGGTGGACAGTTCAGTTCAAGACAAGGTTTCGAACTGTCACGAGGTTTACTACCAAGAAAGCATCGTAAATGTCCACCTGTTTGCATGGTGATGATAGATGACAGAGGAAGAAAAGGGATCGAAAGCCTGATACAGCTTGGGAACCACTGTTGAAGTATGGTCACATCGATGTGAATAGTGAATGTTTAAGTTGCCACAGGGGATTTTCAGCGGAATATATTGAAAGGGGATATAGCCTGATGCCCGAAGCCTGGTCTTAACGACCAACCACGTAATGGCACAAAGTTAATGATCCTGGAGGCAATTCCCAAAGGAGAGGAATACAAAATCATGTGTAGAACCATTGTCGTGTTTTCTCTCTCTTTCTTTGTCTCTATATCTCTCTCACGCTCTTTTTCTATCGCTAGTTCGCCCGCTCGCGTTTTCTTCATTTTCTCACCCCATCTCCCCATTTGTTCGCTTTTGTTTCTCTCTCTTTCTCCCTCATTCCCTCTCTCTTCACCTCCCCCTTTCTTTTGTTTCTCTCTCTCTCACTCCCTCCCTCCATCCTCTCTCTCTCTCTTCTCTCTCTCTCTTCTCTCTTCTCTCTCTGTCTCTTTCCCTCTCTCTTTCTCTCTTTCTTCTGGACTCTGTGTTAGTATGCCTTGCATATATTTCTTCTATCCATTTTATCGCAGTTAATCTTATATTCTCTCGCATAATAATCTTATATTAGTTTCAAGTACCTAGGAAGTATAATATCATCAAATGGCAGATTAGAAGACGAGATCGAAAATAGATGCAATAAGGCAAACCAACTCATTGGACAAATGGCACCAATACTAAAGAGCAAACATGTATCAATAACTACTAAGAAAGCACTTTACAACATAGCCTTCCTACCAACTCTATGCTAACAATGCCAAACCTGGATAATGACAGAAAGAGAAAAGAAAAATCACAACTAGAAGAGATAAGATCAGAAATGAAGAAATCAGGCCAAAGTGCTGCAAGTATAGCTGCACTAGATTTTATTAGAAAGCAGCAAGTCAAATGGTTTGGCCATGCAAGTAGGTTACCATTCAACAGCATACCACAACAAGCAATGATGTACAGACCAGATGGAAATAGAGGAAGAGGACCGACCACGTAAACGTGGACGGAGGGAATAGCAGAGTCCTTGGGAATATCGATATATGAAGCCCATAATCGGGCACTCTCACGATGTTTATACTTCACTTCGACACCGCAAGGTACAAGAGGAACATGATGAGATGAGATGAGATGAATCTTATATTCTGTTGTTTTATCTTAGCCTGCTCTTCCTGTATGTTTTTTTGTTGACTCACAACTTTTCAATACTTTAACTTCACTTCTTATCCTTCTTGTAATGATGATTATTATTATTATTGCAGATTAACAGCATACGTCATTATGTGATATTTATAATTTACGTCATACATATAAGAGGTTTTAAAATTATAGTGTTAAATTATTAAGTGGCAAAAATATAAATTAACAGCATTCTACAAAAGCTGAATATCAAATTATGTCAGATGTATATGCTAGTTTAGTTTCTTTTGTTAATGGTCACGTGAAGTGCACGCGGATACCTAAATTAGCTATCCAGTTTACTTCCACACATTACACATGGACTGGCTGGATGATGTCTAAGTGTGTAACAGCACCATAAGAGAACATGAATCTGACTGCTAAGAGAAGTATGCATGCCATAGTAAGGGTTGCTTAGGTTTCTTATAGAACGGACGAACGAACACAGTTTATTTCAAAGGGTTAAGAATTGGGCACACAGGCTCGTCTAACATTCAGCCCTTCTATCACTTTCAGTATAGATGTATAGTTAGTTTATCTGGGTGGTCACTGCCATCATCATCATGTGTCATAGCTTAGGTGTGACCTGTCATGGTTCGCCTCCTCACAATCATCAGTCTTGGAACACGACTGCGTTCTTGTTCCGATTATGCCCAGTGGCCAGTTCATTTAGGTATTTATCTCTGTGCCTGTCACTTGCTCTTTTCTCATCAATGTTGCCAGTTGTCACTTAATTTTGCTACCTTATACCTCCTTATTTCAGGTCTAAAAATCTTCATTGTCTCGGTCTAATTTCTCTAACCAGTTTACTGTTTTCACGTTTCTTTAGGATTTTCACATATATGGACGATATAGCGACGAAGACAAAGACGAATATTTTGATAAACTTGCAGACACGTTAAATAATGTCAAGGAGACAGATGAACTAGTTGTGATGGGTGATTTTAACGGACGAATAGGCACACGAAGAACACCGTGGGAGGATTGCATGGGGCCATTCAGCGACACAGAGACTGATTGTAACAGCAATGGTCAACATCTACTCAACATATGTTCGGAACATGGACTAATAATAACAAATAGTTTTTTTCAACATCGTCGTAGCCACACCAAAACCTGGTATAAATGGAATGACATAAACCAAGCATCCCAAATTGACTTTATTCTAATTAGGAAATCAGACAGAAGGCTACTATTAGATTCAAGAGCACTCCCAAATACAGATGTTGATACTGATCACAAGCCAGTCATAATAAAGAAGATTTCACCACACAGGAAAATAAGAACAAAAAGGTAACAACACATGTCATCAATTATAGGAGGCTGCAGGAAAATACGGTTAAAGACGACTTCAATCAAGAAATCCAAAACCTACATAAGAACATCCCTGATGACCACTCAAGCGTAGATAAGGAATGGACATGTTTCAAGGCTGCCATGCTCGACACACTGGAAAATAAATGTGGAACAAAGAAAGTAGGGCAGGACAAAAGATTAAGAACAGCCTGGTGGAACAACGAAGTTAAAGATAGCATATTCAAAAAGAAGGTAGCATTCAAAAAGTGGATCACAACTAAATCTGAACAGGACTATATTACTTATAGAATAGCACGACGTAATGCCAAACGAACAATTAGAGCATCTAAAGATGAATCCTGGAGAATATACGGTGAACAGATGGCGACCCTTAGCAAAGACTGCCCAAGAGAATTTTATAAACGTGTCACCACAATTAGAAACAGAGATGCATGTTACAACCCAACCACCATCATAAACAGCAAAAGAGGTATGCCAATATTTAATCCACAACAAAGACTAGCAAGGTGGGCAGAATACTTTAAAGAACTACTTAACCCCACAGATAACATAGGAAACCTCACTTTTGTGCCTAAACGCCAGGGACAGCAAGAACCAAATTTCATACCTGCAGAAGTCAAAGCAGTTATACAGAAAAGTCCTAAAAACAAATCACCAGGTCCAGATGAAATCACCACAGAAGCTATTCAGGCCTGTGGGAAACAGGAGCTAAATGGCTAACAAGACTTTTAATATAGCATGGGAAGAAAGAAAAGTCCCAGATGATTGGCAACAGGCAATAATATTACCAATATGGAAAAAAGGCAATATGAGAGAGTGCGAAACATACAGAGGTATATCACTCCTGAGCCATATAGGGAAAATGTATGCAAAACTTTTGGAACAAAGAGCTAGACCAATAGTTGAACAACAGTTAAGCAAAGCACAATTCGGTTTTCGGAAAGGTAAAAGTTGCACTGATGCATTATTTACACTTAGACAAATTTGTGAAAAAACTATTGAATATAGTGACCAGCAGAATATTGTGTTTGTAGATCAGGAAAAGGCTTTTGATAGAGTAGACAGATACAAATTATGGACCATCCTTGAAGACTATGGGATAGAAGGGCAACTGCTAGAAAACATCATAGCCATGTACCACTCGAGCCAAAGTGCAGTAAGAACACAAGAAGGTATATCAGATATGTTCACAGTCAATACAGGAGTGAGGCAGGGATGTGTGCTCTCTCCCCTGCTATTCAATATCTACATGGACAGAATTTCCAAAGAAGCAAGTCTCGACAGACCAGATTCAGAAAATTTAGAACTCTTTACTCCAGATGAAACAACTGACCCACAGGGAATAAATAACTTCTATTTGCAGATGATCAGTGCCTGTTTTACAGCGACGAGGGCAGACTACAAAATCATATTACTAATCTGAGTTCAACCTGCAGCAGATACAATATGAGTATAAACACAGCCAAAACCGAAGTAATGCAAGTTAGCAGATCGCCAGGCCCACTAAGTATACAGATAAATAACACACCTCTGAAACAAGTTAAAGAATTCAAATACCTTGGAAGTATGATCACAGAAGATGGCAGATTAGACAGAGAAATTGAAATCAGATGTCAAAAAGCTAGTGCACTTACATATCAACTGTCACCCTTACTGAAACATCCAAACATACCCATGTCCGCAAAACGACAGATAATAAACAGCATATTCACACCAACCCTATGCTACCAATCTCAAACCTGGACTTTATCCAAATTACACCTTCGCAAAATCAACACCTGCGAAATGAGATGCCTGAGGAGAGCTGCCAACTTAACAATCCGAGACCGAGTAAGAAATGTTACTATCAGACAGACTGTGGGATCAACACCTTGTGCCACATTTATTGAAAGACAGAAGATCAAGTGGTTTGGCCATGTTGTTAGAATGCAACATCAGCAACTACCATCACTGGCCTTACATCAAAGATCATCTGCGACGAGACCACGAGGACGTCCAAGAAGAAAATGGATTGACGACATCAGAGACATTGTACAACCACACGGAATGACACTATCCAGTGCCGCCCACCGGGCGCTGGAACGCAAATTATTCCTCCCCACGACGCTTGACGGCAGAAGTGGAAGATGATGATGATGATGATGACATATATGGTATATCTAGCCAATGACTCTCTCTCTCTCTCTCTCTCCCTCTCTCTCTCTCTCTCTCTCTCTCTCTTACTCTCGCTCGCTCTGTCTCTCTCTCTCTCTCTCTCTCTGTCTCTCTATCATTACTGTCTTTAATACCTTGCGGTTTAGGACAGTCTTCAGCCTGAGGCATTAATGTGGCCTTCTAGTGCAGTCGCCTAGAGCTGTATAGGTTAGGTTCGTTCCTCCCCTCCCCCCTCCAACCAGAAAAAATCCATAACCTTGCGAAAGATTCTAACCTGGGTCTAATGAATACAACTGTTTATTGTCCCAGGCTTGTCTTGCACTGAAGCACATTATTTAATGACGCTCTATGGTAAGTTTGAGGCGCGCTATGGTTATATGGTAAGATTGAGGAGCACTATGTTAAGTTTGAGGCGCATTATGGTACGTTTGAGGCTCGCTGTGGTAAGTGTGAGGCGACAGATTCGAATCACGGAACATGAGTGAACAAATTAGGAAGAGCTTGGAAGCAATGGGAATGTTGTTCCTGAGACGAATTTTGGGAACACCTTGAGCTTTCAGAGTAACTAAGAACAACTGTCTGGAAGAGGCTAAAGAAAGTAAAACAATATAGACAACTATAAGAAGGCGACAAACAGCATTATTTGGCCATGTAATGAGAAGAGAAATATTGGAAAACATCGTGACTACAGACAAGATCTGTGGTAGAAGAGACAGAGGCACACCAAGAGAGATGATGCTGGATGGACTGAGACGATGGCATGAAGGAATATCAATAGCAGAGGTTATACAGAACACCTAGGACCGAGATCTATGGAGATACACGAACGCTTACGTCATTTCACTGGGCACGTGATAATGTGGGGAGGGAGGTGGGGGGGGGGGGGAGGAGACGCTGAGTGATCTCGAGGTATGGTGTCCGCCTCGAGTGCTAGTGGTCCCGGGTTCAAGCCCCGGAGAGGTCCGGGATTTTTTTCACGTGGACTTCTAGTATTACAATTTCCCATGGTCTCTGGGTAGTGAGAGCGGACACGCGTGTGTATTGTTGCGCACTTTAAAAATCTCTTGGCAGTTGTTAATCGAAAAAGAGTAGCCTAACGTCACTGCCCCGGCAAAATTTCTAGTTAAAAATCTACTCAAAGTATTTCAGGATCCTTGCCGGTGCTACGGACTTCGTGCACTGAGCTGAGTTTCTCCAGAGTCAGGCTTGAGTTAGTAGTAGAACGGAGCACTTATGGCTTACACCCGCGTGTCGTGATTTTGATCCGTCGACTAAACTAAACTATCTAAACTAAACATGATAATGTTATTCGAATCTCGATACTTCTGTATTGTTTTCAATTGTTAAGAGTGTTCTATAACGCCATCTCATATCCCCTGGCTTTCAAGTTTAACATTGTCTAATGTGACAGTTGATCTCTGTTTATGTCCTCTACTTCTAACAGTATCGACCAATACGCATGAATTAATTTCTCATATTAAACACGAACATTTAAACTCGAGAGCAAGCCTTTTACTAACCATTAAAGCAAGATATTGATTTGTGTACAAGATCGATACTATTCTTCACGGGTGCTGTGTTTTGATCTCCTAATGATTTTTTCCAGCCATCGCGTTTAACCTTGAAACTGTTTTTCTGGTCTCTAGTCTTTGTCGTTAAAGGGATATAACATGTAATCATAGTTGTTGCCCTTAGTTGGGTTCAGAAAGAGAGAGAGAGAGAGAGAGAGAGAGAGAGAGAGAGAGAGAGAGAGAGAGAGAGAGAGAGAGAGAGAGAGAGAGAGAACATACGAACGAACGAACTTTATTTCCAAAGGGTCACACATTTGGGCACGCAGGCCCGCTTTACATTCGGCCTTTCAGAGAGAGACAGAGACAGAAACAGACAGAGAGAGAGAGACAGACAGACAGACAAACAGACAGATAGACAGACAGACATAACAAGGAAACAGATGAGCAAATGTTATATCTGTTTCCATGTAGAGTTTTCCATATAGCCGTATCAATGCCTGTTTGCGGGGAGCGGCTGGCCGAGTGGCTAGATCGTCAGACTCTTCTTCGGGAGACCCGGGTTCGATCCCTCGGTAAGGTGAGGGATTTTTTTTTTCTGTCTTGGGCAAAATGAAAACCCTAACCTGCACAGTTCGCGGCGACTGCACTAGCCAGGCGGCCCTAATTCCTCATGCTCAAAGACCCCTCTGCCATACACCGCAAGGTACTAAATTGGCAGTAAATGACAGTTTTTTTTTTTTTTTTTGTAAATGACAGTGCCTGTTTGCTGTTTGTGTGCTGACGAAGGCTTTAGCCGCAACATCTATTTGTTCACTTGTGACCGTGTTCTTGCCAAGCTGACCCATTCTACTTCACGCTGTAGTTGGTTCACTGACAGGCCGCAACATGACGCTGCGTGATTACTTGTGTGATAATCATCGATCGGGTCAAGGTTAAACAAGCCGATCTGACAGGAAACAGGTGTAGCGTATGTGAACGTTCAATGCTTGGGTCACGCGATGTCTTTCTCTGAGAAGGAACAGACGTCACAGGACGTTGGCGAGCAAAAAACTTGTGTACATGATAAAGGTCAGCAATAATGATGAAATGAAAATACGGGATGGGGGAGGAGAGGATTGCAAAGAAAGTTTGTTTTGGGGCTGATTAGAATTTGGCAAAACAATTCGTATAATGGTCTGGCGCTCCTGTTTTTCATTCTTGACATATGAATTAAAAAAAAAAAAAAGTTAGTTGCATATCCTTTACAGGACGTAGCGGAAAACTCCAGCATTGTTTGGCTGTTTGTGATCTCTTGGAAGTTTACGTTAAGTAGTTTGCCATTGCTTTCTGAATCACCACCACTCATTCTGTTTTCATAAAATGAACCGACGCCAGGCGGTCTTCTTACAAATCGCCTGCAGCTGTGTTTCGAAAGCGGTATGCGGGATTACGAGATACGTTCGCAAACCTTCGACACGGAGCCGGCATGTGATGTAAAGTGTGGGGAAATATATATACAGAGAGAGGGTAGATTGGGCACGCAGGCCCGGATTACATTCGGATAGACAGACAGACAGACAGACAGACAGACAGACAGACAGACAGACAGACAGACAGACAGACAGACAGGCAGACAGACAGACAGACAGACAGACAGACAGACAAAACGAATGAACGAACGAAGAACAACTTTTATGTTTAAATCGTCACAAATTGAGCACCCAAGCCTATCTTACATTAGATGTCAGACCAACGGAAAGGCAGACAGACAGACAGACACATAGACAGACAGCCAGTCATACATGATGACGATTAGAAGGACAGTAAATCAGACAGAACAACAACGAGATTTCAAAATTAGCAATTTATATAAACATACGTAAACATCGGCAAAACAGAGCGGCAGTTATACAACCGAGTTGTTGAACACATCCCCAACTGGATTGACAAGAAACTACACACAGGCGATGCGATCATGGGAAGGCCGACACACCACAGTTACATACTTCCGGCGTCGACCATTGCACGTCACGTCTTGGAAACCGGTCATATAATTGACAGAGACAGTGCTTTTTGCTTATTGTTTAATACACAAAATAGTCACTTGTTAAAGTTTGCAGACGCCATCATGATTAATCTACATAGGCTGGTTACTGCAAACAGAAAGACATGATAATCCGTTAAAAATTACCGTGGTAGACAATTGACATTACTGTGCGATCATGTTTATATTTCAGCTTGAAGGATTATTTAGTTATTTTACTCTATGTTGTGTGAATTATGCGGTGTATGCCTGACGAGATGCAGGGAAATATGCCAGACAATAAATAGTACAATCTATGATTTGTATCTTCTTCTTCTTCTTTCGTTCGCTTGAAACATGTCTACGACTGCAATGTCGTCTCTTGTATGAATCTAACAGTCTTTTTTAGTTCATTCAGCGGTCCATAGAGTTTATCTTCCACTGTTGTCTCTCTAGGCCAGAAGGTTCGCCTGGATATGTTGTAGTTTGGGCAATCCTGGAGTATGTGCTCTGCTGTATCAAATTCAAATTCACTACGCGAATAACAAGATTGTCAAAGAAGACAATGGCAATGATGACGAAGACTATACTACCAATATTGACCAAGAAACAAACAAACAAACCATAACAAGAATTGAAAAGAAGACAATAGTTGTTATGATAAGGAAGATACTAACAAGTATTAGAAAGGTGATACTATGAAGAAGGACAAAGATAACATAAAGACGAACGACAGAGAAGATATTATCAAGAATAACACAAAACAGAAATAAAAAGACAAGAACGGCGAGAAGATAAAATCAGAAGACTGAGGGAAGGTCTTGAAAGCGCGACGGAAGGGGACTAGATGTCAACGCTTAAACGATTGGAGAAACGTAAACACGTTTCAAATTTATCACCCGGAAGTAAAAGAAATTGGAGGTCACGGCCAGGAAAGGCGATTCATAAATAATTAATCGACTGCACGCGCAGGGCACGTTCTTAATTTCAAGCTTGTGATGTTGAAACGCGACGTGGCAATTTTTGCGAAATTACAGGCCTACTGAACCACAAAGACATCTTTAACGTTAAATAAACACAATTGAAATCAATAAGTTGTAATGCGCCGTTTCGCTAATTCGTGATCTCAAAGCCATGTGAAAAATGTAATGGCCGCTTTTCCATGACACGGTATATTTTTGGGTATTTGAAAAAAAAGTTCACTGATTCAGTACCAAACAGAAAAGTAAGTTTGGACCAGACATAGTACACAATTAAATAAAGAAATATTATAATGCAAATTTCCGTTCACTGAGCATTGAAAGGATATTGTGGATACTCAAAAGAAAATAAACAACACGATTACCCTAGTATGGCGATATATTGTCATTTTGTCCAAATAGGAGGTCAAACTTGGCAAAATTGAGTCTTCGTGGCGAAGTGGTCAAGCCGTTTAACTCGGGCTCCAAAGGTTATGGGTTCGATTCCAGGCCGTGTCCTTCGGTTTACGAGTTAAATTTATCGGAGACTCCTGTGGGTCGTCGCTAGAGCTACGGAGTTCGAGCTTTGTGCGACGTTTTCCGCGTTGCGGAAAGAGACCGAGCCATATGGGATAAAACCCGGTGCAATGAAGTCGACCCTGTCGATTTTTAAGCGACGACGTGGCGAAATATTATCCTTAGGCACTGAATCAGTTAGATTAGTTGCTCATCCGTTTACAGGGCGTCGCAGCCGACCCCATTTTTTGTGACCGTTTGTGATTTTCTAGACAGTATTACTTTAGGTAGTTTGAATATCTTGGGTAATTAATTATTTTTAAAAAAAATGGTGACACAATAAAAGATATCATCTCATCTCAGCATGTTCCTCTTGTACCTTGCGGTGTCGAGGTGAAGTATAAACAGCGGAAGAGTGCCCGCTTATGGGCTTTATGTATCAATATTCTCCTGGACTCTGTTATTCTCTGCGTCCATCGTTTATGCGGTCGGCCTCTTCCCCTGCTTCCATCTGGTCTGTACATTATTGCTTGTTGTGGTATACTGTTAGTTAATAACCTACTTGCATGGCCAAACCATGTGACTTGCTGCTTTCTAATAAAATCTAGTGCAGCTACATCCCCCACTTTAGTCCTGATTTCTTCATTTCTGATCTTATCTCTTCTTGATACATTGAGTATTCTTCTCAGGAATCTCATTTCTGTTGTTGTGATATTTCTTTTCTCTTTTTCTGTCACTGTCCAGGTTTGGCATTGGTAACATAGAGTTGGTAGGAAGATTGTGTTGTAAAGTGCTTTCTTAGTAGTTATTGATACATGTTTGTTCTTTAGTATTGGTGCCACTTGTGCAATGAGTTGGTTTGCCTTATTGCACCTATTTTCGACCTCGTCTTCTGATCTGCCATTTGATGATATTATACTTCCTAGGTACTTGAAACTCTTTACTTGATTTAAGTGATTTTCGTTTAGGTGAATCGTTGTTGCTTTTTCCTCTCCAGTTAAAGTCATTACCTCTGTTTTACTTGTGCTAATTTTCGTGTTATGTTGCCTTCATATTTCATATAGACTATTCATGTGGTCTTGTAATTCAGCTTCTGATTTTGTTATTAGTGCTTGGTCGTCCGCAAACAGGAGTCCTCTAATGGTTAGATTTGTAGATGGTTATTCTTCCGTTTTCTCGTCATGCGGTGTTCTTGTGGTCTCTGGCTAGTTTCTTTAAATATTTTGTCTATATATGTTATGAACAAGAGAGGGTACAGGACACAAACTTGTCGTACTCCGGATCTTATGGTGAAGGGTTCTGAGTGTGCTCCAATTGCTCTCACTATGCATTCACTGTTGTTGTAATGAAAGACGAATTGCTTTTGCTCTTTAAAAACTAAAACAACTGAATAAATTGTGACATGGGACAGATAGACCTACAAAAATTAGATTGTTAAGAGCATGCATCTTTCCCATTGCGAAATACGCCTGTGAGGCCTGGACACTTACTAAACAAGCTGAACAGCGCATAAATGCTTTTGAATATAAATGTTATAGACGGGTTCTAAGAATTTCTTAGATACAGAAAAGAACAAATGCACCCATACGACAAGAGTTGAATACTGAAGAAGGTGGCTACTAAAGACGATACATTAAAGAAAATTGAAATATTTTTGTCACTTGAAACGTCTTGGAAGTTTGGAGATAACAATAATGAAGGTGTTTCCTGGGGAGATGAAGAGGAAGGTCAAAGAGAAGATGATTGCATTTTAAGGCAGATGATCTCCAGATGGGTGTATCGGACATCTTGCTTATGACCGAGGAGGTTTCCGGAAAGTTGTTATGGGAGAGAAGTTCAGCAAAGGACATGCTACTGAATGAATGAATAAATGAGTGTGTCATTGTTGTCTGAACGACAGACGTTGACACCATTGTGAAAATCAACACAAATCGGTCTGCAGCAAATCGCTTGCGGCTAACTTCGAATCCAGTGTATCTGAAACTGCGTTCACTATCCTCAGACACAGACGATGGATTTAGGTTCAAATCAGTAACAGTAAAGGACCCTTTCACTCGCCTTAAGTGACACTGGGCATTTGATGCTAGCCCCATACGTCTATAGACCAACCGGGACTCCGTGAATCACGTGGTTAGTACCACGTCGAGCAGCGCCTGGCTCAGTGGCCAGAATGCCGGATTCTCCTTCGGGAGACCCAGGTTCAAATCCTCGGTATGGTGTGACATTTTTTTTTTTCTGTTGGAGGCAAAAAGAAAAACCCTAACCTGCACAGATCGCGGTGATTGCACTAGCCAGGTCACCTTAATTACTCAGGCTCAAGACAGTAGATGACAGTGACAGTATCACGTCTCAGCTTGTACCCCCAAAGACATTTCATAAATAATGCTTTCCCCCATATTTTTTATAAACCAAACGGCACTCGACGGATGAAGTGTCAATATTATGTCGGCTGCTTTTAATTTCCGGAAAATATCCGATGGGACATTCATGGGAGCCTAGGGCATTATTTAAAAAAAAAAAGGCCTCTCCTGAATAAGGATTGGAATACGTCCTCACATGACCCGAAGGTAAGCGGTAAATGCAATATAAATGAAAAGAATTGTAACAACAGAGATGACAGCGCCTGAAAATAATAGCAAACAAGACAAGAAGTGACAATGTCAACAAAGATGACAGCAAGCACATGACATAGGTGTTGTCACGAACCTGTCCTACTTCATTAAACAAAACAAAAAAAAAGTTCGTTGTATGTCCGCTACAGGACGTCGCAGTCAACTCCATCATTTCGTGGCAATTTACGTTCAGTAATACGCCATTGCTTTATGAATAACCGGCGCTCATACTATTGTTAAAAAATGAAAACAAGACTGTCTGCTGAGTTCGATAGCGGTATGCTGGATTGCGACCAGCGTTCATCAACCCTTCGCCACAGACGCCTGCCATTAAACAGCCAATTGATAATTATTAGGGAGTAATTTAATGACTGTGCAGTATTTGAAAATATTGCCGGTCCAAGTTTCGTATTCACCCTCTGTAAAGTTCATGCAACATAATAGGTAAATACAAAACTTGGATCGGTAATATTTTCAAAAACTGCACAGTTATTAAAAATAAACCATGTATAGTGATAATTAGGCATGCTAATGAACAGATTAGGTCAACAGGTGACCTGAGGGTGGGGAGAGAAATGGTAGTGAACAGACTAGGTCAACGGGTGAACTGAGAGTGGGGAGAGAAATGGTAGTTAACAGACTAGGTCAACGGGTGAACTGAGAGTGGGGAGAGAAATGGTAGTGAACAGACTAAGTCAACGGGTGAACTTAGAGTGGGGAGATAAATAGTAGTGAACAGACTAGGTCAAAGGGTGAACTGAGAGTGGGGAGAGAAATGGTAGTGAACAGACTAGGTCAACGGGTGAACTGAGAGTGGGAAGAGAAATAGTAGTGAACAGACTAGGTCAACGGGTGAACTGAGAGTAAGGTGAGAAATGGTAGTGAACAGACTAGGTCAACGCGTGAACTGAGAGTGGGGAGAGAAATGGTAGTGAACAGACTAGGTCAACGGGTGAACTGAGAGTGGGGAGAGAAATGGTAGTGAACAGACTAGGTCAACGGGTGAACTGATAGTGGGGTGAGAAATGATAGTTAACAGACTAGGTCAACAGGTGAACTGAGAGTGGGGAGAGAAATGGTAGTTAACAGACTAGGTCAACGGGTGAACTGAGAGTGGGGAGAGAAATGGTAGTGAACAGACTAGGTCAACGGGTGAACTGAGAGTGGGGAGAGAAAAGTAGTTAACAGACTAGGTCAACGGTTGAACTGAGAGTGGGGCGAGAAATGGTAGTTAACAGACTAGGTCAACGGGTGAACTGAGAGTGGGGAGAGAAATGGTAGTGAACAGACTAGGTCAAAGGGTGAAATGAGAGTGGGGAGAGAAATGACAGTTAACAGACTAGGTCAACGGGTGAACTGAGAGTGGGGTGAGAAATGGTAGTTAACAGACTAGGTCAACGGGGGAACTGAGAGTGGGGAGATAAATGATAGTTAACAGACTAGGTCAACGGGTGAACTGAGAGTGGGGAGAGAAATGGTAGTGAACAGACTAGGTCAACGGGTGAACTGAGAGTGGGAAGAGAAATGGTAGTGAAACAGACTAGGTCAACGGGTGAACTGAGAGTGGGGAGAGATATGATAGTTAACAGACTAGGTCAACGGGTGAACTGAGAGTGGGGTGAGAAATGGTAGTTAACAGACTAGGTCAATAGGTGAACTGAGAGTGGGGTGAGAAATAGTAGTTAACAGACTAGGTCAACGGGTGAACTGAGAGTGGGGAGAGAAATGGTAGTTAACAGACTAAGTCAACGGGTGAACTGAGAGTGGGGTGAGAAATGGTAGTTGACAGACTAGGTCAACGGGTGAACTGAGAGTGGGGAGAGAAATGGTAGTGAACAGACTAGGTCAACGGGTGAACTGAGAGTGGGGAGAGAATTGGTAGTGAACAGACTAGGTCAACGGGTGAACTGAGAGTGGGGAGAGAAATGGTAGTTAACAGACTAGGTCAACGCGGTGAACTGAGAGTGGGGAGAGAAATGTAGTGAACAGACTAGGTCAACGGGTGAACTGAGAGTGGGGAGAGAAATGGTAGTGAACAGACTAGGTCAACGGGTGAACTGAGAGTGGGAGAGAAATGGTAGTTAACAGACTAGGTCAACGGGTGAACTGAGAGTGGGGAGAGAAATGGTAGTGAACAGACTAGGTCAACGGGTGAAACTGAGAGTGGGGAGAGAAAATGTAGTTAACAGACTAGGTCAACGCGGTGAACTGAGAGTGGGGCGAGAAATGGTAGTGAACAGACTAGGTCAACGGGTGAACTGAGAGTGGGGAGAGAAATGGTAGTGAACAGACTAGGTCAACGGGTGAAATGAGAGGTGGGAGAGAAATGGTAGTTAACAGACTAGGTCAACGGGTGAACTGAGAGTGGGAGAGAAATGGTAGTGAACAGACTAGGTCAACGGGTGAACTGAGAGTGGGGAGAGAAATGGTAGTGAACTAGACTATGTCAACGGGTGACTGATAGTGGGGGAGAAGGAAATGATAGTTAACAGACTATAGGTCAACAGGTGAACTGAGAGTGGGGAGAGAAATGTAGTTAACAGACTAGGTCAAACGGGTGAACTGAGAGTGGGGAGAGAAATTGTAGTGAACAGACTAGGTCAACGGGTGAACTGAGAGTGGGGGGAGAGAAAGTAGTTAACAGACTAGGTCAACGGTTGAACTGAGAGTGGGGCGAGAAATGGAGTTAAGATAGGTAACGGGTGACTGAGATGGGGAGAGAACTGGTAGTGGGAACGATAGTAATGGTGAAATGAGAGGGGAGAGAATGACAGTAACAGACTAGGTAACGGGTGAACTGAGAATGGGGTACAAATGGTAACGTAGTAAAGGGGGAATGAGAGTGGGGAGATAAATGATAGTTAACAGACTAGGTCAACGGGTGAACTGAGAGTGGTTAGAGAAATGGTAGTGAACAGACTAGGTCAACGGTGAACTGAGAGTGGGAAGAGAATGGTAGTGAAAGACTAGGTCAACGGTGAACTGAGAGTGGGGAGAGGATATGATAGTTAACAGACTAGGTCAACGGGTGAACTGAGAGTGGGGTGAGAAATGGTAGTTAACAGACTAGGTCAATAGGTGAACTGAGAGTGGGGAGAGAAATGGTAGTGAACAGACTAGGTCAACGGGTGAACTGAGAGTGGGGAGAGAAATGGTAGTGAACAGACTAGGTCAACGGGTGAAACTGAGAGTGGGGAGAGAAATGGTAGTTAACAGACTAGGTCAACGGGTGAACTGAGAGTGGGGAGAGAAATGGTAGTGAACAGACCTAGGTCAACGGGTGAACTGAGAGTGGGGGAGAGAAATGGTAGTTAACAGACTAGGTCAACGCGTGACTGAGAGTGGGGAGAGAAATGGTAGTGAACAGAATAGATCAAAGGGTGAACTGAGAGTGGGGAGAGAAATGGTAGTGAACAGACTAGGTCAAAGGGTGAACTGAGAGTAGGGTGAGAAATGGTAGTTAACAGACTAGATCAATAGGTGAACTGAGAGTGGGGTGAGAAATAGTAGTTAACAGACTAGGTCAACGGGTGAACTGAGAGTGGGGAGAGAAATGGTAGTTAACAGACTAGGTCAACGCGTGAACTGAGAGTGGGGAGAGAAATGGTAGTGAACAGACTAGGTCAACGGGTGAACTGAGAGTGGGGAGAGAAATGGTAGTGAACAGACTAGGTCAACGGGTGAACTGAGAGTGGGGAGAGAAATGGTAGTTAACAGACTAGGTCAACGGGTGAACTGAGAGTGGGGAGAGAAATGGTAGTGAACAGACTAGGTCAACGGGTGAACTGAGAGTGGGGAGAGAAATGGTAGTTAACAGACTAGGTCAACGCGTGAACTGAGAGTGGGGAGAGAAATGGTAGTGAACAGAATAGATCAAAGGGTGAACTGAGAGTGGGGAGAGAAATGGTAGTGAACAGACTAGGTCAAAGGGTGAACTGAGAGTAGGGTGAGAAATGGTAGTTAACAGACTAGATCAATAGGTGAACTGAGAGTGGGGTGAGAAATAGTAGTTTACAGACTAGGTCAACGGGGGAACTGAGAGTGGGGAGAGAAATGGTAGTGAACAGACTAGGTCAACGGGTGAACTTAGAGTGGGGAGCGAAATGCTAGATCACAAGATTGTAGTCACCCAGTGAGTTCATCATGATAGGTTTGTGTCAATAATGGACGGTGTCGATACAACAAGTCAGCTGGTTTGGTTTTATAACAGTACTGCCACAAAACAGCAAACAGTAAACTACTTACTGTAAACATCATACAATGGACATAAAATTGTAAACACCAAACAGTAAACATCTAACAGTAAACATCAAACAGAAAACAGTAAACAGTAATCAGCAAACAGTAAACAGCATAAAGTGAATAGTACTGACATTTAGCTAAAGTGCAAGGAGATGACTCTGTTAGTGAGCATCAGCGGGATAGCCAAGACAAGCAACATTTCCTTGTACATGGGACACTTCAAAAATGTATGCCGAAAGGCATATCAAGGAAATCAGGGGGAGAAGAAGAAGAAGAAGAAGAAGAAGAAGAAGAATAATAAGAAGAAGGAAGAACCGTTTATTATCGACATAACAGCTGTGACTACACTGTAAGGTAATCAGTCTCAATAAACTATGAACTGGCGTCAGATGGTGTTATATTTACAGTCTATCGACGTATACGTTTTGCTGACACACAAAACGGTATTCATACTCCCTTGATATATTTGCGCTATGTACAAATAACACGGATTCTGTATTCATAAGAAGATGCTTGACAAAGTGAAGTTTACAGTGCAGATGCACTTATTCTGTTGATGATGTCTACGTGATGATTCATCTTGTTTAGATGCAATTGCATATAGTAGCTTACTGTTTAGAAATCTTGTCACCGAAAGTAAAAATCTAACACTGTATTGTAGCATGTCCTTGTAAATTTGGTTACAATTTACAAGAAAGCTTCAACAGGTGCCAAGAATAGTTATTTCCTAATTGAATCATTGATTCGTTTTCGGATGTTACAGTTGTATAAGATGATAGTAAACTTGAGGAAACAACATTACTGTTGTTAACTCCTCATTAACTCTCGAACATTCTTTAGAGATGTCTAGAAAACTAAAGAAGTAATCTCTTACTCCCATAACCACCATGTGCCCTGCCAACTGGCGAGGCGTCATGCCCCGCCACAAATCTCTGCCCTTGGTCATATGTCTGGATCACTGTCACGGAAAAACTGCAGTTTAGTAATTCCTTGATAACTTACATATCAAAATACAATGAAGGAGGAGGGTTAACAATTGTGTACTTCATTCTGAGAGGAGGATAAATTAAAGATCATTGACCAACGAATATGAAAAATAGGATACAGGTGTTCGCAGAGTTCATTGCCTGACGATCGGATCGTACGGACACGGGAACCGGGGAGATCGCGTTGGGGGGAAAATGAACGGAGAAAACGATCAACGAGTTAGGATGCTTTGAAGTATTCGCGTACGGGGAACTCAGGGAAACAGCGTAACAACGGATGAAACGAGCAAAGAGTCACTACGTGATTTTAACGCCTTTTGATGGGCACGATACGTCAAGAGACGAGTGTTGAGGTATGAACATCAAACACTAACGGAGGATGGGCCATTCGTTATAAATAGTAGAAAGTGGGGTTTCGTGATTAAGTGTATGTTCCAAACTGGACAGAGATATCTATTACTCCCAAGGGTGGAAAAGAAATTATAGTCCCGTATTGTTTAAGGCAATGGGATATTAGTGCCGATGTGCTTAATTATTAATTTCGATTCCGGGAGGATAAGTGAATATATAAGGTATTATAACCTTAGCGTAATAGTTTAGCATAGGGAAATAGATGTGCGTGCATAGCGTTTACCATTGCTTTCTATTAGTGTATAGTTTAGACTTTGGTGAATTCATATGTCTGATGTTGGTGTTTACTTCGGAAGCCTTGTCATTACGGTTGGAGAAGGACACTTGCATAAGTAGTATTAAGTGGCATACGCCTATCACTTGATATGTTATACTTCTCACAGGTTCCAACTCCCATCCGGATATATCAGAGAAGATAGACACATACTTCTTGTGTACAGGAAAAGCTTTGTTGATAAACTCAAGGCATTTCATTTGTGGGGAGAGCAAATACCTCAATAAACCAAGGAATAACCTAGACAAGGTCTAATACGAAATAAAACATACCTTTAAAGGAACTTTGAAAAAGAAGAAAAGAATATCCAGATAACCAAAGTAATAATGGAAAAAGAAAGATAAGTTTGCAGAAAGCAAAGCACAATAAAACTACTTACGTCTTGTACGCATAGTGAAGAAACAATAGACAAGTCAAAACATTGCTACTCATTAGAGACAATATGCAGAACTGTGGTGATGTAGTTTTTTCGGTATGGATAATTAATTTCATGAAACAAACTCGGGCGAAGTCATAGACTTACTGGAATATTATTACGTTACGGTGATCCAGTGGTGAACAGTTTTGTTTCGTTCAATAACGGATTTACCATCAGACTCAAGCATACGGAACATCCAGGGTGAGACCTGTCCTGTTTTATGTGATGTCCGGTGGTTTGGCAGAATGATTGGGCGAGATGTGATACCGCTGCTAGACATTACGAGTTCATTCTTGCACCAACAATAGAATACACTATCAACTACGCTTACACAGGCCATACATACACCAGACATATTTTTTATTAATAAATATTTTATTAATCTTTGAAAGGAACTGTTGTCGGAGTATGTGTTGAGGGAATAATAGAGAGAGAGAAAGGAATAGATATATGGAAGGGAAGACAGAAGGGAGGAGCGTAGACAGAAGTCAGTCAATAATCCCAAAAGATAATAAGCTTGAAGATGTACTTGTTCATTCCACTTTCCTCCCGGGAAAATAAGCGACAATCACCTCTACTAATGACATTCCCCTTTGCCACCGTCTAAGATCTTGCAACATCAGGTCTGCCTCTTCTTCGTTTCCCACCGATCTCAGTGCTTCTCGTCTCATTACATGACCAAAGAACGATATTTGTCTCTCTGTTATAATTTCATTGGCCTCTACCAGCCAATCATTGTTAATTACTCTGGCAAATGAAGGTATTCAACATTCATATCAGGCACCAGATCCCCGTTGCCTCCTGGCTCTTCCAAAATTGTTCATTCACGTTTCTTGATTCACTGCCATAGGTTCTAAATATCTTTTAGTACACGCGCCATTATATTATATTAAATTATACAGACGTTATATATATATATATATATTTATATATATATATATATATATATATATATATATATATATATATATATATATATATATATATATATATATATATATATATATATTCTATAAAGCCTAATGATATTTCAGCCATCGTAATTTGCTTATTACCGACTTCTCTGCATTATCGAGATTTCCGTCTTTTCCCAGTGGACGCCATGATCCAATTTATTGAGCTTCAGTTTCCAACGATGTCACTTTTTACCTGGCCTCACATTCCGCCAATGTTGCCTGGGGATAGCGTCATCTTTTGAGCGTACATCATTAAGCAGCTTTTCAGATTTCACAGAATTCTATTTCTGGGAATAGATCACGTTAATAAAGTCAACTTTGACAGATCAAAATGAGTAATGGTGGCTAAATGCAATTGTGAAGAACGTCTGTAAATGTTTACATAAGACTTTGTTTCCGACAGAAGTCACGAAAAGGAAATAGCACTCTTGCATACCAAGAGTACGTTCAATCAATCAATCAATCATGTGCCATGCCGGAAAGCGTGGGCGGTCATGACTCGCCATTTCACTCGATCACCAGTGTCGTGGATCAGCTCAGTGTTCCTGTCTCTTCCATGCCATGTGGCCAAGCCATCCAGGTATTTTCCTCTCGGTCTTCCTCTTGGTCTGTTCCCTTCGATCTTGCCAGTTGTCACTAAGTTCTCCAATCCATTTCTTCTCATAACATGCCCAAAAAATTTTGACTGTCTACGTCTAATTTCTCTAATCAGTTTACGATGTTCATTTGTCTCCTGTAGTACTTGGTCATTGGTTTTTCTGTCTGTCCATGGTATTCTTTGCATTTTCCTCAGAAACCACAATTCTGCAGCCATCAGATGCTTTTCAGCTTGACTGCTCATTGTCCAAGTTTCACATCCATACAAAAGAACAGGCTCTATGTATCCCCTCAACACTCTTTTTCTCGTTTCAATTGACATCTTTTTATTGGTCAGAATGTTTTTCATCTTGCTAAAGGCTACTTTCGCCATGGCGATTCTTGTTCTAATCTCTTCAAGGTATCTCCCATCAGATGTTATAACTGTTCCAAGATAATTGTACCGATTCACTTGTTGAAGAATATTTCCATTTACTTGTATATTACATTGTGGCACTTCTTCCTTCCTACTGACGACCATAACCTGAGTCTTTTTACAATTTAATTCTAACCCCAGTTGCTCACTGTGTACAACAACAGCATCTACTAATTGTTGCAGGTCCTGCGCATTGTCTGCAATTAATACTATATCATCTGCATATCTAATGTTATTGATGTTTCGTCCTCCAATGCTGATTCCATTTATATCCTCTACATTTCTGGAAATATTTTCACTGTACAGGGAAAACAGATCTGGAGACATCACACATCCCTGCCTAACACCTCTCTTAATTGGCTGATACTGTCCAACTTCATTATCAATCCTTATTGCAGCTTGTTGTTTCCAATATATGTTTTTTATAAGTCTAATGCCTTTCCCATCAATTTGTAGATCTGCAAGCATATCCACCATGCTGACATGTCTAACGCTATCAAAAGCCTTTGTATAGTCAATAAAGCAAAGAAGAGTAATTTCAGTACCCAGCAATGATAGGGCTCCTGTTGTTCGACCAGTACAGGTCTGGAGGGTTGACAATCCAGCATCATAAAATACTCACCGGATAATTTCAGATCGTGCTGTTGACTGTCAGGAAAGGAAAAGCAAGGAGTAGGAAACCAGTCATTCCAATCTAATTGTACCTTGGTCTTGAATATCACGACGTTTAAAACTACACTGTAATGTCATGAGCACGGTCGAACCAAGGTTCGACTCATGAACTCGTCGCCTGATAAGTGAGGGGAATATTGACCATCTATTCCTCCGTACATTCAGGCCTACAAAATATGATGGCAATATCAAATCACGCACACCACAGCTGTGGGTGATTTGGAAGCAGACCGCTTTGCGTTGGTTTCCCTACGATGATGTGAATGCCGGTTGTTCAGAAAGCAATGGCAAACTACTAAACGTAAACTTGCTCAGGAATCACAGCCATATAAATGTTGGAGTCGACTACTACGTCCTGTAAAGGATATGCAACGGCTCGGTGGCCGTGTGTTTGAGTCTCCATACAAGCTGATTGGTAAAACAGACCAGGCCTCCCAGGTCGACTCATTCTAAAATTGGTACCAGGAAACGTCTGGGGAAGTAAAGAAAGCCGCGAGATCTTGACCACATCATTCACCGAGAGCCGCTTGGACTATAAAACATGGGAGTGGCAACATAACACCATACAACCCAATGCGTGTAATAGGGTCTAGAAAAGACTGCCAGGCAAGCTAAATTACACAAATTAGAAACCAACCTACAAAATGAATATGTAAGGCATATGTGAATCTGGTAATTACACATTGGGAACAAGACGCGGGTTTCGGTGTGAATCTGATAATTATACATTGAGAAATACGTTAATATTTCGATTTGAATCTGGTATATGTACGTAGGGAACCATGCCTATGTTTCAGTGTGAATCTGCAATACAAATATACTAGTGTATCGGTGTGAATTTGGCTTACATACGATGTGAACCAGGGCGATGCTTAGATGTGAATCTAGTATCTAAAAATGTATTTCACGCACAATGGTAAGAACCTTCTATTATAGTTTATGGGTGGCTTTGTAGACCTTGCAACATGGCAAGAATCTCCAAGTGTAGTTTATGGTAGATTTTGTAGTTCATACACTACTGTGAGAATTTCCTATTGTAGTATAAGGGGGGCTTGTGGTTCATGCACTATGGTAAGAACTTTCTATGGTAGTTTACTGACTCATGCACTAGGGTAAACGCTAGAGCTGTACATAGTTTAAGAACGAACGTTCTTATCCATTCGGCCTTGCTGACCTCCGGATTGGGTTTATGAAGTTAATGTACTTCACAGGAGTCCCTGGGTGTTTCATCAATATCCAACAGCGAATCCCCAGACCTGGCTGTCAGCCGCATGTCTGCAGTCTGCCAGTCCAGTGTACTGCCTTCAGTTATATCGGTTCTCGGGAATGAACGTAAGCTTCTTATTGATTCTTTCTCTGGTGAAAGTTCTGGAATATTTCTCGAAAATTGGCGTCCATATGTGAGAAGGTTAGATTTGTTAACTTTTTTTGTAGTGAGACATGAAACGTGAATGAATGCAATATGCAGGGTTTAGAAGCAAAGGAGTTGGGTTTCCTAAGACGAATGTTGCTAATATCCTGGACTGTTGGAGTAACTAACAATGTTGCTAATACCTAGGACTGCTGGAGTAACTAACAATGTTGCTAATATCCTGGACTGCTGGAGTAACTAACAATGTTGCTAATATCCTGGACTGATGGAGTAACTAACAATGTTGCTAATATCCTGGACTGATGGAGTAACTAACAATGTTGCTAATATCCTGGACTGATGGAGTAACTAACAATGTTGCTAATATCCTGGACTGATGGAGTAACTAACAATGTTGCTAATATCCTGGACTGATGGAGTAACTAACAATGTTGCTAATATCCTGGACTGATGGAGTAACTAACAATGTTGCTAATATCCTGGACTGATGGAGTAACTAACAATGTTGCTAATATCCTGGACTGATGGAGTAACTAACAATGTTGCTAATATCCTGGACTGATGGAGTAACTAACATGTTGCTAATATCCTGGACTGATTGGAGTAACTAACAATGTTGCTAATATCCTGGACTGATGGAGTAACTAACAATGTTGCTAATATCCTGGACTGCTGGAGTAACTAACAATGTTGCTAATATCCTGGACTGATGGAGTAACTAACAATGTTGCTAATATCCTGGACTGATGGAGTAACTAACAATGTTGCTAATATCCTGGACTGATGGAGTAACTAACAATGTTGCTAATATCCTGGACTGATGGAGTAACTAACAATGTTGCTAATATCCTGGACTGATGGAGTAACTAACAATGTTGCTAATATCCTGGACTGCTGGAGTAACTAACAATGTTGCTAATACCATAGACTGCTGGAGTAACTAACAATGTTGCTAATACCATAGACTGCTGGAGTAACTAACAATGTTGCTAATACCATAGACTGCTGGAGTAACTAACAATGTTGCTAATATCCTGGACTGATGGAGTAACTAACAATGTTGCTAATATCCTGGACTGATGGAGTAACTAACAATGTTGCTAATACCATAGACTTCTTCTTCTTCTTCTTCTTCTTCTTCTTCAGCATTCCGAGCCATTGAGGTTCTTTGCTGCAAATACAATCTGTCTCCATTCGTCTCTCTGGTGGACCTTCTCTTGCCAGTCGTTGATTCCAAGTGCTTGTAGGTCTGTATGTATATTATCTCTCCACCGCCTTCTTGGTCTACCTCGGGGTCTACGGTCATTTATTTCCTGAGTGTAAGCGAGTTTTGTTTCCCTATTATCTTCCATTCTTTCTATATGACCCAGCCATTGTAGTCTATTAGCCTTCATGATACCAGTGATTAGCGGGGACTTAAACAAATCATAAATGTCTTTGTTACTTCTTCTTTTCCACTCTCCACTTTGTGTATCCCTAATGGGTCCAAAGATGCGTCTTAAAATTTTGTTCTCAAAGGTTTGTAACAAGGCTTCGTCTCCTTTCGTTGTACTCCAGGTTTCAGAGCCATACAGCACAACTGGTCTGATCAGTGTTTTGTATATTGTGATTTTGGTGTTACGAGATAGCGCCTTTGATTTTAGTAGATGTTGTAGTGCATAGTATATCTTATTTCCAGAGTTGATTCTAGTTTGTATTTCTTCCCTTATGATGTTGGAGCAGTTGAAGATTGTACCCAGGTATTTGTATGTTTCCGTTCTTTTAATGGTCATATTATCTATTTGTATGTGGCCAGAGTTTTTAGCCATTCCGTCTCTTGAAATTACCATATATTCTGTCTTATCTTGGTTGATAACCAGCCCCATCTGTTGGGCTTTTTCCTTTAAGTGAGTCAATATTTCTAATGTCTTTTGTTCACTTTGCCCTATAATATCTATATCATCTGCATAACCAAGCAGCTTGGATGTTCCTCCAATATCACATTCCTCCTTTACCTTCCTTACAACTTTCTCTAGAGCCAGATTGAAGAGTAGCGGCGATAGTGCATCACCCTGTTTCAAGCCAGATGTTATTTGGAAGGGGTCTGATTTCCTGCCTTTATATGTTACTATATTATAAGTATCTTCCATGCATAGTTTGGTCATGTTAATTAACTTCCTTGGTATTCCAAATTCCTGCATAACATTCCATAGACTATTCCTATGGACACTATCATAAGCCTTTTTAAAATCCACAAAAATGTTATGGAGATCTCTTTTATATTCCCAATGTTTCTCGGCTATTTGTCGTAAGATAAATATCTGATCTATTGTTGATCTGTTTTGTCTAAAACCCGCCTGGTAGTCACCTAATATGTCTTCTGAATATGGTTTTAGTCTATTTAGTAATACTGCGGATAGTATCTTATAGCTTGTGGACAGTAGTGATATTCCTCTATAATTTCCACATTGGAACTTGTCTCCTTTCTTAAAGATAGGTATCAATAATGACTCTTTCCAGTCATGGGGTAATTCTTCTGTCCTCCAGATTTTTATTATTAGTTCGTATAGCTTTAGATGTAATGCATGGCCACCTGCCTTTATAAATTCAGCAGCAATTCCATCAGTCCCAGTTGCCTTATTGTTTTTAAGTCGTGTGATTACATATAGGATTTCTTCAAATGTAGGTTCTTCAATTTGTGGTTCGCATGTTAGAACCTCTTCCTGTGGGAAAATGTTACTTGGAGCTTCACAATTTAGTAATTCAATAAAATATTCTTTCCATGTGTTGCACATTTCCTCATTGGTATTTATCATATTCCCATTTTTGTCTTTTAAACCATATGTGTTTTGTTGGTGCCCTCGTTTCATTGACTTCAGTACTTTAAAAAACTTTCTGGATTCATTTTTCTGGTGATTAGTTTCCATATCTTTGATTATATTACTCATATATTCTCGCTTCTGCTGTCTGACTATTTTTGTAGCCTCTTTACATTCATTTCTATAATGCTCTTCCTTTTGGATGTTATTGATGTCATTTAACCATACATGTCTGGCATTCTTCTTCTTAGTGACTGCTTCTTCACATTTTTGATTGAACCATCTGTTCTTTCTATGCGTGGTTGACACACCGAGACATTCTTCTGCGGTAGATTGAAGTGTATTCTTGATGTTCAACCAAGTTTGGTCAACGCTTTCCTCCAAAGGGTTTTGAAAAGTTTCAAGTTTACATTTTATTTCATCTGTAAATTTCTCTTTGACTGTAATGTCTTGTAGTTTTTTCTCTGTTATATGTTGGGTGTAATCTTTGTAATTTAGTATAGAAAGCTCTCTTAAGTTTTATTTTAAATTTTGCTCCAACGAGGAAATGGTCACTGTGGCACTCAGCTCCTCTATAACTTCTGACTTGCTGTATGTTTGATGCATTTCTGTTGTTAATTAAATGTGATCTATTTGATTATAGGTTCTCTTGTCACATGATTTCCAAGTTTGTTTGTGTATATCCTTTCTTTGTAGTCTGGTACTGCTAATCTGCAGTCCTTTGGCTTCTGCCAGGTTGATGACTCTCCATCCATTATCATTTGAAGTTGTATGTAGGCTTTCCATACCGGCCACTTTTTATTAGTTTGCTCTCTATCTATTTTTGCATTGAAGTCTCCCAGCACAATCAGGATGTCCTGTTTGGGGGTTTCTTCTATGACCTCTTCCAGATCATTATAAAATTCTTCTTTAATATCATCTTCTTTCTCTTCAGTAGGTGCATGTACATTAATCATCGTTATATTTTCCATTTACCCTTTATTCGTAATTTACTAATCCTGTCATTAAAGCTTTAAAGTTAAAATGTTCCCCCATACCTCTTTTTTGATGACAAATCCTGTTCCTAATTCATGTTCATTTTGGGTGTTTCCTCCATATATTATAATCATTCCATTTTGCTCTAAAGTACCCTCTCCTGGCCACCTTATTTCTTGAATTGCTGTGATATCCATTTGATATTCAACCAGCTCCCGGGTTAGTTCTTCGGCCGCTCCAGCTCGATATAGTGTCCGTAAATTCCATGTTCCGAATCTCAAAAGTCCTTTAACGTTCCAAGGTCGTTGTCCAGATAAGTCAGTCCGATATCGAGGCTCATGTATTTGTTTCGTAACAAAGAAAGGTTTTTACAAAGGTGGGGATGTTAACCCCACGCTTCAACCCCCAACCTGGAGGACCAGGGTGTTTCTCTTTGTCTGTTCTCTACCCTTTGACCTGTCCGGCTTGGGAGGCCCTGCTGGTAGCTACGCTACCGCCGGCATAGCTCTCAGGGTCATTGAGAAACTCAAGCTCCCCCACCACGACAAGGTGGAAACACCATCGGGGGAGAATACCATAGACTGCTGGAGTAATTAACAATGTTGCTAATATCCTGGACTGATGGAGTAACTAACAATGTTGCTAATATCCTGGACTGATGGAGTAACTAACAATGTTGCTAATATCCTGGGACTGATGGAGTAACTAACAATGTTGCTAATATCCTGGACTGATGGAGTAACTACAATGTTGCTAATATCCTGGACTGATGGAGTAACTAACAATGTTGCTAATATCCTGGACTGATGGAGTAACTAACAATGTTGCTAATATCCTGGACTGCTGGAGTAACTAACAATGTTGCTAATATCCTGGACTGCTGGAGTAACTAACAATGTTTGCTAATATCCTGGACTGATGGAGTAACTAACAATGTTGCTAATATCCTGGACTGATGAGTAACTAACAATGTTGCTAATACCCTAGACTGTTGGAGAGTAACTAACAATGTTGCTAATATCCTGGACTGATGGAGTAACTAAACAATGTTGCTAATATCCTGGACTGATGGAGTAACTAACAATGTTGCTAATATCCTGGACTGATGGAGTAACTAACAATGTTGCTAATATCCTGGACTGCTGGAGTAACTAACAATGTTGCTAATACCATAGACTGCTGGAGTAACTAACAATGTTGCTAATATCCTGGACTGATGGAGTAACTAACAATGTTGCTAATATCCTGGACTGCTGGAGTAACTACAATGTTGCTAATATCCTGGACTGCTGGAGTAACTAACAATGTTGCTAATATCCTGGACTGATGGAGTAACTAACAATGTTGCTAATATCCTGGACTGATGGAGTAACTAACAATGTTGCTAATATCCTGGACTGCTGGAGTAACTAACAATGTTGCTAATATCCTGGACTGCTGGAGTAACTAACAATGTTGCTAATATCCTGGACTGCTGGAGTAACTAACAATGTTGCTAATATCCTGGACTGCTGGAGTAACTAACAATGTTGCTAATATCCTGGACTGATGGAGTAACTAACAATGTTGCTAATATCCTGGACTGATGGAGTAACTAACAATGTTGCTAATATCCTGGACTGATGGAGTAACTAACAATGTTGCTAATATCCTGGACTGATGGAGTAACTAACAATGTTGCTAATATCCTGGACTGATGGAGTAACTAACAATGTTGCTAATATCCTGGACTGCTGGAGTAACTAACAATGTTGCTAATATCCTGGACTGCTGGGGTAACTAAAAAATGTTTCTAAATCCTGGACTGCTGGAGTAACTACCCAAAGTTGCTAATACCCAGGGCTGCTGGAGTAAATAACAATGTTTGCTAATACCCCGGACTGCTGGAGTAACTAACAATGTTGCTAATATCCTGGAATGCTGGATAACTAACAATGTTGCTAATACCCAGGACTGCTGAAGTAAATAACAATGTTGCTAATACCCAGGACTGCGGATTAACTAAAAAATGTTGCTAATATCCTGGACCCGATGGAGTAACTAACAATGTTGCTAATATCCTGGGCTGATGGGAGTAACTAACAATGTTGCTAATATCCTGGACTGATGAGTAACTAACAATGTTGCTAATATCCGGACTGATGGAGTAACTAACCTGTTGCAAAATCCTTTTGATGGAAATAAAAATAACAATGTTGGAATATCCCGGACTGATGGGGGTTAACTAACAAAGTTGTTAAAAATCCCGGGCGATGGGTAAATAACAATGTTTTCAAAACCCCGGACTGATTGGGGTAATAACAATGGTTTCTAAATCCTGGATGATGGAGTAAAACCAAAGTTGCTAAAATCCTGGACTGATGGAGTAACTAACAATATTGCTAATTTCCCTGGGGCTGTGAGTAACTAACAATGTTTCTAATATCCTGGACTGATGGGGGTAAACTAACAATGTTGCTATATTTCCCGGAGATGGGAACAACAATGTTTTAAATCCTGGGACTGATGGAGTAACTAAAAAATGTTGCTAAAAATCCTGGACGATGGGTAACTAACAAGTTGCTAAAATCCTGGTCTGATGGGGAACCCAACAAGGTTGCTAATATCCTGGACTGATGGAGTAACTAACAATGTTGCTAATATCCTGGGGCTTATGAGGGAAAATAACAAGTTGCTAATATCCTGGACTGATGGATAAAATAACAATGTTGCTAATATCCTAGACTGCTGGAGTAAAATAACAATGTTGCTAATACCCTGGGGCTGATGGGTAACTAACAAGGTTGCTATCCCCGGACTGATGGGGTAACTAACAATGTTGCTAATATCCTGGACTGATGGAGTAAAATAACAATTTTTGCCCAATATCCTGGACTGAGGGGGTAACTAACAATGTTGCTAATTCCTGGACTGATGGGGTAACTAACAAAGTTGGGTAATATCCGGACTGATGGGAGTAAATAAAATGTTGCTAATATCCTGGTGATGGAGTAACTAACAATGTTGCTAATATTTTTTGGACTGATGGAGTAACTAACAATGTTGCTAATATCCTGGACTGATGGAGTAACTAAAAATGTTGCCAATCCTGGACTTTGGGGTAACTAACAATGTTGCTAATATCCTGGTCTGATGGAGTAACTAACAATGTTGCTAATATCCCAGACTGCGGGGAGTAACTAAACAATGTTGCTAATATCCTGGACTGATGGAGTAAATAACAAAGTTGCTAATATCCTGGACTGATGGAGTAACTAAAAATGTTGCTAATATCCTAGACTGATGGAGTAACTAACAATGTTGCTAATATCCTGGACTGTGGGGTAACTAACAATTTGCTAATATCCGGACTGATGGAGTAAATAACCATGTTGCTAATATCCCGGGGCTGATGAGTAACTAAAAAATGTGCTAATATCCTGGACTGATGGAGTAACTAACAATGTTGCTAAATCCTGGACTGATGGGGTAACTAACAATTTGCTAATATCCTGGACTGATGGGTAATAACAATGTTGCTAAAATCCTGGACTGATGGAGTAACTAACAATGTTGCTAATACCCAGGACTGCTGGAGTAACTAACAATGTTGCTAAATCCTGGACTGATGGGGTAACTAACAATGTTGCTAATATCCTGGGGCTGATTTGGGGTAACTAACAATGTTTTCTAATACCCTGGACTGATGGGGTAACTAACAAAGTTGGGTAATATCCGGACGATGGAGTAACTAACAATGGGGGCTAATATCCTGGACTGAGGGGTAACTAACAATGTTGCTAAAATTTTCCCGGACTGATGGAGTAACTAACCCAATGTTCTAATATCCCGGGGCTGATGGAGTAACTAACAATGTTTGCTATATCCTGGACTGATGGGAAATAACTAACAAAGTTGCTAATATCCTGGACTGATGGAAGTAACTAAAAAATGTTGCTAATTCCTGGCTGATGGAGTAACTAACAATGTTTTCTAATATCCTGGACTGATGGAGTAACTAACAATTTTTTTTTTTGTTAAAAAATTTTTTTTTTTTTTTTTTTTTTTCCCCGGGCTGAGGATTTAAATAACAATGTTGCTAATATCCTGGACTGCCGGAGTAACTAAAAAGTTTCTAAAATCCGGAAATGATGAGTAACAAAAATGTGGGAAAATCCTGGACTGATGGAGTAAAATAACAATGTTGCTAATATCCCCGGACTGATGGAGTAACTAACCAAAGTTGCTAATATCCTGGACTGATGGAGTAATAAAAATGTTGCTAATATCCTGGACTGATGGAGTAACTAACAAGGGTTTCTAATATCCTGGACTGCTGGAGTAACTAACCAAATTGCTAATATCCGGGGCTGATGGGTAACTAACAATGTTGCTAATATCCTGGACTACTGGAGTAACTAACAATGTTGCTAATACCTGGACTGCTGGAGTAACTACCATGTTGCTAAAATCCTGGACTGATGGAAGGGAAAAAACAATGTTGCTAAAACCCTGGACTGATGGAGTAACTAACAATGTTGCTAATATCCTGGACTGATGGGTAAACTAACAAGTTGCTAAATTCCTGGACTGATGGAGTTAATATAACAATGGTGCTAATATCCTTGGGGCTGATGGAGTAACTAACAATGTTGCTAAATCCTGGACTGATGGAGTAACTAACAATGTTGCTAATATCCTGGACTGATGGAGTAACTAACAATGTTGCTAAACCTGGACTGAGGTGGAGTAAACTAACAATGTTGCTAATATCCTGGACTGATGGAAGGGAACTAACAATGTTGCTAAAATCCTGGACTGATGGAGTACTAACAATGTTTCTAATATCCTGGACTGATGGAGTAACTAACAATGTTGCTAATATCCTGGACTGATGGAGTAACTTTAAAAATGTTGCTAATACCCAAAAGGACTGCTGGAGTAACAACATGTTGCTAATATCCTGGACTGATGAGTAACTAACAATGTTGCTAATATCCTGGACTGATGGGGTAAATAACAATGTTGCTAATATCCTGGACTGATGGGATAAAATAACAATGTTCTAATATCCTGGACTGATGGAGTAACTAAAATGTTGCTAATACCTGGCTTTATGGAGTAACAACAATGTTGCTAAATCCTGGACTGATGGAGTAACTAACAATGTTGCTAATATCCTGGACTGATGGAGTAACTAACAATGTGGGTAATATCCTTGGGCTGATGAGTAACAACAATGTTGCTAATACCTGGACTGATGGAGTAACTAACAATGTTGCTAATATCCTTGCACTGATGGAGTAACTAACAATGTTGCTAATATCCTGGACTGATGGAGTAACTAACAATGTTGCTAATATCCTGGACTGATGGAGTAACTAACAATGTTGCTAATATCCTGGACTACTGGAGTAACTAACAATGTTGCTAATACCCTGGACTGCTGGAGTAACTAACAATGTTGTAAAATCCTGGACTGATGGAGAACTAACAAAGTTGCTAATATCCTGGACTGATGGAGTAACTAACAATGTTGCTAATATCCTGGACGATGGAGTAACTAACAATGTTGCTAATACCTGGACTGATGGAGTAACTAACAATGTTGCTAATATTTCCCGGACTGATGGAGTAACTAACAATGTTTGCTAATATCCTGGATGATGGGAAATAACTAACAATGTTGCTAATACCTGGACTGATGAGTAACTAACAATGTTGCTAATATCTGGACTGATGGAGTTAAATAACATGTTGCTAATATCCTGGACTGAGGAGTAACTAACAATGTTGCTTTAAAATCCTGGACTGATTTAGAACTAACAATGTTGCTATACCCTGGGGCTGCCGGGGGTAAATAACAATGTTGCTAATATCCTGGACTGATGGAGTAACTAACAATGTGCTAATATCCTGGACTGATGGAGTTTAAATAACAATGTTGCTAATTTCCCGGGTGATGGAGTAAACTAACAATGTTGCTAATATCCGGGCTGATGGAGTAACTAACAATGGTTTCTAATATCCTGGACTGATGGAGTAACTAACAATGTTGCAATATCCGGACTGCTGAGTAACTAAAAAATGTTGCTAATATCCTGGACTGCTGGAGTAACTAACAATGTTGCTAATATCCTGGACTGATGGAGTAACTAACAATGTTGCTAATATCCTGGACTACTGGAGTAACTAACAATGTTGCTAATATCCTGGACTGATGGAGTAACTAACAATGTTGCTAATATCCTGGACTGATGGAGTAACTAACAATGTTGCTAATATCCTGGACTGATGGAGTAACTAACATGTTGCTAATATCCTGGACTGAGAGTAACTAACAAGTTGCTAATACCCTGGACTGCGGGGTAACTAACAAAGTTGCTAATATCCTGGACTACTGGAGAACTAAACCCAAAGTTGCTAATATCCTGGACTGAGGGGTAAATACAATGTTGCTAATATCCTGGACGATGGAGTCACTACAATGTTGCTATATCCTGGACTACTGGAGTAACTAACAATGTTGCTAATATCCTGGACTACTGGAATAATAAACAATGATGGCTTGGAAAATGTTAATCAGTAAACATTATATATGACTAGAGAGAAGCTTGATACCTCGTTTATTGGTTATATAATAATTAGAGAGGTATTGGAAAACAAGTGAAAATAGCGGGAAAAGAGAAAGAGGCAAACGGAAAGAAATTATGCTGAATAGACTGAGAACATGGCATAGAGGAATATTATCAGCAGAGTTAATGCAGAACACCAAAAAACGAGATATGCGGAGAAACAAAAACGCCTACTTCAGCTGGATGGCACATGTGCAGTATTTATTATATAATACTTTATTGGCACCTTGCGGTCTTGACAGAGGATAGTTTGTTACACTGTTCTTCAAACAAGGCATAATAACCTCTCCAGAGCACAAAGCCTGGACTAAATTGTAGACACCACGTGTCGCCCATGCAGCATGATCCCTCTCTAGGCCTGTATAGTTTACTCCAGAGGAGAGGTAACACCAATGTCTGGAACAAGACCAGCTGCAGAAGCTGCCGGATCAGTAAAACAATTCTCTGTTGAAGCTTCGATCCTAAACCAGTTGCCAACCAAGGCTTAGGGTCTGATCTGCCCTGCCATGATATGTATTCTTTAGGTTGCATTACTTCGCACTAGGGTAAGGCTTTTATACCCTCCCAATTGCGCTCCTTCGCACGAAGCCCTTGGCCCAATGTGTGGAGTCGGGTTTGTTATGTGTTACACAACATTCAGCGCTAAAAGAAAGCAGACAGTAAAACTCCAACCAGTCAAGGACAAATCTACAAAATCTGCACGCGAGAGGATCTATGCTCCCCTGGGAGTTTACAGACAGAAGAAGAGAAGATAAAATGAAGCAAACATTGCGCTCCATGGGCGACGATGAATATGAAATTCCTGTTAAGAAATCTTGGAAATAGCCCGTTCCAAATACTGACCAATGAGCAAGTCCCACAACTGATTGGAGAAATTAGATGTAGACAGTCAACATTTTTTGGGAAAGTTATGAAAAGAAATAAACTAGAGAACCTGGTGAAAACTGGCAAGATTGAGAGGAAGAGAACAAGGTGGAGGTAGAAAAGTAAATATTTGGATGGCTTGACTGTACGGCATGGTCGAGGCAAGAACACGGAGCTGATCAATGACTTTGGTGATCGTGCAAGGTGGTGAAACATGACCGTCCGCGCTTTTCGGCATGGCCCATGATGAAGATGACATTCTGGCCTCTCATCAAAGAAGGGGTAATCTATGAACCGTTACATTATGAATTGCATTCTGTTGGAAACATTGGTAGAATCACAATGACAAACATAGCTAGCAATGTACACACAATACAAGGCAAACAAGTACGAGCAGGCATTTTCTTCCTCATCTCTCCGAAACCACGTGATATTAGGCCCAACTTCCAGAGTGCTTTTAAAACATGAATTATACATTGCATGCAACATGTCAACCCACCCGCAGCGTGTCCGCTCTACGTAAGGCGAAATACATCCGTATATATAAATGTAGACAACTGGCGGCAGTTCATGGAGTCACTCAAACGATGCGTTCTGAATTATTAACGTTGAGAATTCCATTGATTTTTAAGCCATTACAGGAAAGTTTTTGTTTTACATATTAACTCATTAGTTTTGTGTGTGTATGTGTTTTTTTTTTTTTTTTTAGCTCTTTTCTGTCGTATGGAATGCCATATATGATCAGCTATTGGCCGCGTGTTACACTACGCACGATGTGTTGTTATTATACCCTGTAGGTTTGGTTTAAGCCTAGTAAGGAAATCTGGCTATGTATTTGAAATTATTCTTCACCATCGTGTAGCAAGTGCCTTGTAGAACTGCAGTCGGAAAGATGCTCCATCCTTCAACAGTTCTCACCATCGTGTCTCAAGCACCATAATGAACTGCAATCGGAAAGATGCTTCATCCTTCAACAGTTCTCACCATCGTGACTCAAGCACCTTGTAGAACTGCAGTCGGAAAGATGCTCCATCCTTCAACAGCTCTCACCATCGTGTCTCAAGCACCTTGTAGAACTGCAGTCGGAATGATGCTCCATCCTTCAACAGTTCTCACCATCGTGACTCAAGCACCTATAGAACTGCAGTCGGAAAGATGCTCCATCCTTCAACAGCTCTCACCATCGTGTCTCAAAGCACCTTGTAGAACTGCAGTCGGGAAAAATGCTCCATCCTTTAACAGTTCTCACCATCGTGTCTCAAGCACCTTGTAGAACTGTAGTCGGAAAAAAATGCTCGATGTTTCCAAAAGTTCTCACCATCGTGTCTCAAGCACCTTGTAAAGCAGTCGGAAAGATGCTCCATCCTTTAACAGTTTCTCACCATCGTGTCTCAAGCACCTATAGAACTGCAGTTCGGAAAGATGCTCGATGTTTCAACAGTTCTCACCATAGTGTCTCAAGCACCTATAGAACTGCAGTCGGAAAGATGCTCGATGTTTCAACAGTTCTCACCATCGTGTCTCAAGCACCTTGTAGAACTGCAGTCGGAAAGATGCTCGATGTTTCAACAGTTCTCACGAAAGTGTCTCAAGCACCTATAGAACTGCAGTCGGAAAGATGCTCCATCCTTCAACAGCTCTCACCATCGTGTCTCAAGCACCTTGTAGAACTGCAGTCGGAAAGATGCTCCATCCTTTAACAGTTCTCACCATCGTGTCTCAAGCACCTTGTAGAACTGTAGTCGGAAAGATGCTCGATGTTTCAACAGTTCTCACCATCGTGTCTCAAGCACCTTGTAGAACTGCAGTCGGAAAGATGCTCCATCCTTTAACAGTTCTCACCATCGTGTCTCAAGCATCTATAGAACTGCAGTCGGAAAGATGCTCCATCCTTTAACAGTTCTCACCATCGTGTCTCAAGCACCTTGTAGAACTGCAGTCGGAAAGATGCTCGATGTTTCAACAGTTCTCACCATAGTGTCTCAAGCACCTATAGAACTGCAGTCGGAAAGATGCTCCATCCTTCAACAGCTCTCACCATCGTGTCTCAAGCACCTTGTAGAACTGCAGTCGGAAAGATGCTCGATGTTTCAACAGTTCTCACCATAGTGTCTCAAGCACCTATAGAACTGCAGTCGGAAAGATGCTCCATCCTTTCAACAGCTCTCACCATCGTGTCTCAAGTCACCTTGTAGAACTTGCAGTCGGAAAGATGCTCGATGTTTCAACAGTTCTCACCATAGTGTCCTCAAGCACCTATAGAACTGCAGTCGGAAAGATGCTCCATCCTTTAAACAGTTCTCACCATCGTGTCTCAAGCACCTATAGAACTGCAGTCGGAAAGATGCTCCGATCGTTTCAACAGTTCTCACCATCGTGTCTCAAGCACCTTATAGAACTGCAGTCGGAAAAGATGCTCGATGTCTTCAACAGTTCTCACCATAGTGTCCTCAAGCACCTATAGAACTGCAGTCGGAGAAAGATGCTCGATGTCCTTCAACAGCTTCTCACCATCGTGTCTCAAGCACCTTGTAGAACTGCAGTCGGAAAGATGCTCGATGTTTCAACAGTTCTCACCATCAGTGTCTCAAGCACCTATAGAAACTGCAGTCGGAAAGATGCTCCGATCTGTTTCAACAGCTTCTCACCAATAGTGTCTCAAGCACCTATAGAACTGCAGTCGGAAAGATGCTCGATGTTTCAACAGTTCTCACCATCGTGTCTCAAGCACCTATAGAACTGCAGTCGGAAAGATGCTCGATGTTTCAACAGTTCTCACCATCGTGTCTCAAGCACCTATAGAACTGCAGTCGGAAAGATGCTCGATGTTTCAACAGTTCTCACCATCGTGTCTCAAGCACCTATAGAACTGCAGTCGGAAAGATGCTCGATGTTTCAACAGTTCTCACCATAGTGTCTCAAGCACCTATAGAACTGCAGTCGGAAAGATGCTCGATGTTTCAACAGTTCTCACCATCGTGTCTCAAGCACCTTGTAGAACTGCAGTCGGAAAGATGCTCGATGTTTCAACAGTTCTCACCATAGTGTCTCAAGCACCTATAGAACTGCAGTCGGAAAGATGCTCGATGTTTCAACAGTTCTCACCATAGTGTCTCAAGCACCTATAGAACTGCAGTCGGAAAGATGCTCGATGTTTCAACAGTTCTCACCATAGTGTCTCAAGTACCTATAGAACTGCAGTCGGAAAGATGCTCGATGTTTCAACAGTTCTCACCATAGTGTCTCAAGCACCTATAGAACTGCAGTCGGAAAGATGCTCGATGTTTCAACAGTTCTCACCATCGTGTCTCAAGCACCTATAGAACTGCAGTCGGAAAGATGCTCGATGTTTCAACAGTTCTCACCATCGTGTCTCAAGCACCTATAGAACTGCAGTCGGAAAAGATGCTCGATGTTTCAACAGTTCTCACCATCGTGTCTCAAGCACCTATAGAACTGTAGTCGGAAAGATGCTCGATGTTTCAACAGTTCTCACCATCGTGTCTCAAGCACCTATAGAACTGTAGTCGGAAAGATGCTCGATGTTTCAACAGCTCTCACCATCGTGTCTCAAGCACCTTGTAGAACTGCAGTCGGAAAGATGCTCGATGTTTCAACAGCTCTCACCATCGTGTCTCAAGCACCTTGTAGAACTGCAGTCGGAAAGATGCTCCATCCTTCAACAGTTGTCATGTCTCATGCATATTTATATCCAAAGATTTCTTTTATTGTCCGGTTTAACACTGCCGTGTTGATAGTCCCCTGCCTCTTCTTCCAGAAATTATGCACTGAAGTACAGCTGTTTTATAAATCACTGTGACGTCAATATGACTAAAGTTATTTAATTCCGGAGACATGATGTTGTTTGTGAGCAGTTCTTAACTGATGTTGACTATTGATTTGTAGTGTGACGCTTCGCTGGCCGTTAAACGAGGGGACGGAGCGCGTATAGGAATGTCCTGAGTGCAGTGAGGCCTTAGCTCAACTCAACTTTTGATTATTGTCTTTTAGAGCGTCTGAATTCTTGTCGGCTCTTAGTGTACAATAAAAGAGAGCTGCTAAGTAAAGAGTTAATTATTATCAGTTCTGATGTTTCGAAGTGATCCATGTATAATAAATAATGTCTTTCTCTTGTAGATACAAATAATGAAGGTACAAACAAAAGGCTGCGCAATTTATTGCCTGGAATATGTCGCTGCGTCACCACGGGTTGATAGTGCAGAAGTCAATCCACATACACTGAAGCAATCAATGAATCCTTAAAGCTGACATACAAAACACATAAGTTACTAGGCTATTTTTGACAGAATGTCGAATCGTTTTGACTTGATAAAATAGTGAGAAATAGTTACTAGGCTGAGTGGATTTGGTCAGGGAACGCTGAGAACACCAAGAACAGATAATAAGAGCAATTAAGACGTCGTGAAGAAAACCACACTTGATGAGGACTGATTTACTGCATTACCAGTAGACAACTCACATATGTGGACAAATATTGAGGGGTAAGCTAGACAATGTTGTTACAGCAGAAGGGGTGACCAGACGATTTGGCCGACACGCATTACTCCGAGGAAAGAGCAGAAGAATACATAATCAGAATGTAGCTGGTACCATTATAATTGGTACTCTTCACTGGTTGTTGAAGATGGAGCCTGAGTACGCAAGAGAATGTCGGGAGTGCTGGGAATATAAGTTCTTGACTCAACATAGCATAACAGTTGAAGGAGAAGAGGCAGGCTAGTGTTAGAGAGAAGAAGATACACGACAGCTTGAGGTCACGTGACACAGCAGACTCATGGCGATCACCTCCATAGGATTGAGACTATGAGAAGAAAAGACCGATTTTAGACTGCTTGTCTGGTGATGGCAGAGTAGTTTATGAACTTGCTTGTCAAGGCAGTGGTGGGGGTTCTTTTTCTTCTCCTTCTCCTTCTCTTCTCCCTCCTTTTCCTCCTCTTGTTTTCTTCATAACCCTCTTCTTCTCGTTCTTCATGTTTGTCTTTTTATTACTTGTTCTTTATTATCTTCTTTTTCTCCTCTTCCACCTAGTACTTCTCCTCCTTCTCCTTCTTCTTTTTCATCTTTTTCTTCCCTCAAAATCAGACCGCAGTTGGTACCATTAGTATTCGGATTCTTCGCTGTTTGTTGAAGATGAAAACAAAGCCCATATGGGAATGTCTAGAACAGTGGTTCTCAACCTTGTTTGGCCCAGGCATCCTTCCCCATATATACAGAATGTCAACCCCCTTTCGTATTTCCTCCCGATAAATTCCCCCTCCCCTACACAGTATACGTAAAAATGGAAGCTAAATTTAATAACATATACTAGAACACGTCTAGACGCCTACATAAAACGTGATTTGCAGGTCTACTTACGTTGTAAAATGAATCTCAGAAGAGCGAAGAGTACAGAATCGTAAATTATGGAGGGAAAAACAATATGAAGTAATCGGATCTTGTATTAACGCTATCTTGAAATAATCTTAACCCCCCCCCCCCCCCCCCCCTCTCCCCATGGGAAACCCTAAAATTCCTTCGGTTGAGAACCACTGGTATAGAGGGCAGTGATGTTGGTTCTCGACTCTAACTCAACCTCTAGCCTCTTAAAGCATTTTGCATCAGGTTAGGAAGAGACATCTAGCTCTTCATCAAGTGTATGTATGCATAATGCATTGTGATACGTATAAATTCCCATATCCCATAAATTAATCGTTTGCAGGGCCAAGTCAGACTGGTTTCAGGCATATCTAGTGCTAAATCCTTTTGTGGGGAATTGTCTTGTGATAGTCCAGTTTCATGGCCAAACCATCAATGTTGCCTTTATCTTTTTATGCGTAGTCTAACACTCTTGCAGCTCCAACTTGTTTTCTGAAATCATCGTTTCTGACAGAGCTTTCACTAGCCGACAGCCTGTTTTCCCAGAAGGTCGTTTCGTTGCCGATGACAACGATTCTAAATCACAGCAATGCAATCTACATGATTAATGTGTGCAACCATACAACAAACTAATCAATTATTAACAGCGTGAAATCCAATAGCGTACGCTGGGCGTGATTCGATGTATGTTCAACTAATGGATTCTGACAGGGCCACATGTCGTTTGGGATAAACAAATCCAGGGACATGGATGAAGAGCGCTGAAGAAATAGATGGAAGAATATTGTGGGACACTTTGTATCAAGATCAATGATGCCATTATCAACAAAAACAGCTTCATTACCAGCAACTGTTGATACATAAACTACTACAACTACTATTATCACAACATTAATACTACTACTACTACTACTACTACTACTACTACTACTACTACTACTACTACTACTACTACTACTACTACTACTACTACTACTACTACTACTACTACTACTACTACTACTACTACTACTACCACTACTACTACTACCACTACTACTACTACTACTACTACTACTACTACTACTACTACTACCACTACTACTACTACTACTACTACTACTACTACTACTACTACTACTACTACTGCTGCTGCTGCTGCTGCTGCTGCTGCTACTACTACTACTACTACTACAACAACAACAACAACAACAGCTACTACTACTACTACTACTACTACTACTACTACTACTACTACTACTACTACTACTACTACTACTACTACTACTACTACTACTACTACTACTACTACTACTGCTGCTGCTACTACTGCTGCTATGGCTGCTGCTGATTTAGCTTCTAATTTTGTTGCGTCATCTAGTAATACGTCATAATTAATTTTCTTTCCAATATATTCCTAACGTTCTTCTTAAAAAAAAGGCCACATCTCACGAGTTCCCCGTTTATTCATCATTTCACTAGTATGTGCTTCTCCTGTCTGGTCGTGCCAATTCTAACTTCCAAGTCTCTCATTCCGGACAACGAAGTGGATTCAGTGTCGTTAAAGTACTAAGCCCTCCACATCTCTCTAAGGGCGTTAATAACATCTGCTCGATCCATGGGCTGGCCATCTGCAGGGGATGCAGAAACAGCAAGTTTATGAGCTCGTTCATTTCTCTCAAATCATGCATGGAATCATCCCGGAACGAAGATGAAGGTGGCTCTACGTACAACAGACCTTCGTAGCGATTCAATCCAGTGTGTACGTACATAATCCGCCTCGGCAATTCGGATCATGAGGGTGAATGAGAGACTTCGTCAACTAACACAGAAATGGCACTAATAGCCGCCGGACGCTGATGCATATGTTGGGAGAGGATCTGAGCACCTTTGGAATTGTCTGGAGTGCAAGGATGATACCCGTACAGATAATTAACTAACTAATTCATTTTCATTATCTTTGTGAATCCACTATGAGTCTTTAGACCAGAACTGATTTGATGTTAAGTCCAACTGCCCAAATCAATGATATATAAATGGATGTATATAATCAAGAAATGAATACAAGGCTGGATAGCTATTATGTTCATGATGTACCGCTTTTATGTCTCCTAGATGTCATCATACGCACTGGGACGGTCGATTGCGTGCGAGTGTACTCATCCCATTTTTATGTGTGCATGCACATTCAATTTACTAAAGCTACGTTCGGTCTGTAATCTTATATTTCTTTGTGAGCCGTCTCCAAATGAATACCACCCAAATCAACGCAAGTTTGAAACACTCAATTCGGTATGACGGAGAATCGCGAAACTCTGAGTCTGACTATCCCCAAAGCCACAGTGGCCGTTACAGATGTTAGTATTTGGGTAAAATGTGGGTGTGACCGTAGTCTTACGGTGTCAGGTAAACGAACAGACGTGAGTGGACGAGGTATATTAGAAAAGTGAATTGCGCCCAAAGTGCAGGCATGTTTGGATGTCTAGAAACTGCTTCAGAAAGCCTGCCTGCAAGCCACATGCTGGGATTCAAAGGAATTCATATGGTATTACTACATACATAATAAGCTACAGTAATTACTGATATGGGGCGCCACAGAGACGGAGAGAGAGAGACAAAGAGAGATAGAGAAGGAGAGAGAGGAGGATAGAGAGAAGGAGAGAAAAAAATAAAGAAAAAGAGAGAAGGAGAGAGACAGACAGATATATAAATAGACAGACAGACTGACATACATATAGACATAGACATAGACAGACAGATGGGTAGATAGTTGAACAGACAGACGGACAGACACAGAGAAAGATGTATGTGTGAGTTAGACAGGCCAGATACGGATAATAATATATAAATGTAGCAACTACTTCATCAGAATATTAAACGACAGGGAGGAAAGGAGAGGCGTAACTGCCTATGTCTGCTGAAGAAGAGAAGGAGAAAAAAGAAGAAGAAGAAACATTATAAGAAGAGGAGAAGGAAGAAGAAGAAGAAGAAGAAGAAGAAGAAGAAGAAGAAGAAGAAGAAGAAGAAGAAGAAGAAGAAGAAGAAGAAGAAGAAGAAGAAGAAGAAGAAGAAGAAGAAGAAGAAAAGAAGACTGATATCAAAGCAAGCATATTCTTTTACTCGTAATTTGTTAACATTTTTCTACTGCCAATAATTTTCTACCTACTTTCTTATTACCTATTTTCTCAAATGCCATTTCTGAACCGTTCACATTAAGAAAACCCATCAGCGATGCAATGTCCTGCAGTTATAAACTCCGTATGTCATTGTGTTCCTTGCTGTTCAACTCCAAACGGAAGTGGATAATCTGAATAATTTGATGCGATTCCACATAATTGTTGTCTTTGTTCTCTGTTTTTAGCCTTGTCTACGTCATCGGGTCTAAACAGAAGAATAACAAGCTCATGTTCCAGGACAGCAGTTCAATGTTAAATTGTAGTTCCTTTATTTTGATGGCTCATATTGATTTGGTTGTATACTTTTCCGTCTTCTATATTCTAAACGACGATTGACAAGTAAGGGATATACTTGATGTATTGTCTGTCAAATTCTAGCCGAGCTTATGTTGTTTTGAAAGGTTTTCTTTTTTGCATTGTATACACAATTGCATACATTGTCATGTCATGTCATTCGTTCATTCATTCATTCATTCATTCGGTAGCATGTCCTTCGCAGAACCTTGCTCCCATAACAACCTTCCGGAAAACTTCTCGATCACAAGCAATTAAACAGAGAAATTACAAAATACCAGCCATGGTACACAACCTGCAGTGATATTGACAGATGCAAAATCCGTAATAGAGGCGCTCCTGTCTGGGAAATTGCCAGTTCTGAGGACACTACTTTCTGAACTTAGCAGTCAGCGTAAGATCACCATACAGTGGATACCATCCCACTGTGGAGTCCCCGAAAACGACAGAGCTGATCGATTGGCTAAGGAAGGAGCAAAAGAAGAACAACCTGATGTACCTATTACATACCACCAAAAGAAAAGAATGATCAAATCAATCAGAAAGCCACCAAACCTTACTCAAGACGACTACCACGTTATGGACAGACCAGAACAGGTCATTCTTCTGCGCCTCAGAACAGGACACAATAGATTACGCAACCACTTGTATACAAAATTCAAGATTGGTGACTCAGCCATGTGCACATGTGGTTTGGCGTCGCAGACAGCAGAGCACATACTCCAGGATTGCCCAAACTACAACATATCCAGGCGAACCTTCTGGCCTAGAGAGACAACAGTGGAAGATAAACTCTATGGACCGCTGAATGAACTAAAAAAGACTGTTAGATTCATACAAGAGACAACATTGCAGTTATAAACATATTTCAGGCGAACGAAAGAAGAAGAAGAAGACAAGCAAGATGTCCCGCGTCCGATACACCCATCTGGAGATCATCCGCTACATCCTGAACCCATCTTCTCTTTAGCCTTCCTCTTCTTCTCATTCCAGGCATATACCCCTCCATTAGTGGATTCTCCACACTTTCATGGCGTTTCAAGTGACCAAAATATATCCATTTTCTTTGTTTTATCGTCTTTAATAGCCAACCATCTTCAATACTTCAGCTCTTGAAGTATGGATGCATTTGTTCTTTTCTTTATCCAAGATATTCTTAGAACCTGTCTATAACATTTATATTCAAAAGCATTTATGCGCTGTTCAGCTTGTTTAGTAAGTGTCCAGGTCTCACAGGCGTATGTTGCAATGGGAAAGATGCACTGCTCTTAAAAATCTAATTTTTGTAGTTCTATCTGTCCCACTCCATAATTTATTCAGTTGTTTTAGTCTTTGAAGAGCAATTGATAGTCGTCGTTTAATTTCTTTCATTGTGTCACCATTGTTGGTAATCAATGGCCCAAGATATTCGAAATTTTCCACCACCTCCAATCTTTCATCATTAACATATATTTCTTTCTCCATAGTAGTTTTATCTGGATGCATTATCTTTGTTTTTGCTATGTTAAGATATAAGTTGTGATTTTCACAATTTCTTTGGGTTGAGGTTATTGTTTTCTATACCATTCTGTGATGTGGATAGTAATACTGTATCATCAGCATATCGAATCTCTGATATTTCATGAGCACCAATATTTAGGGCATCACATTGCTCCCTGGTTATATCATCTCTGACATTTCTCATTATATTTTCGGTGTTGTTGTTGTTGTTTGTCCATCAAGAATGATGATGACCATTCATTTCATCCAGTGGGGTTGAAAGCATGGAGCCGTGAGTTCTAAGATGGCTGATAAGGCCTCTTTTGGCTCGAAATGTTCTTTGACAATGTGGACAAAGAATGCTTGACGTTTCTGGAGGAGGATTTCCTGCAGTGGTCTTTCTGTACTGCCTTTTCGGTGTACAGGTTAACCAAATAGGGTGACAGCACACAGCCCTGACGGACTCTTTGCTTGATGTTAAACCAATCTGATAACTCGCCATCTATTCTAACCGCTGCTTGTTGGTCTAGATAGAGCATTTTTATGAGTTGTACTACATGTGATGGAAAGCCCTTATTCCTCATGATTTCCCAACGTTTCTGATGTTTTACAGTCAAATGCCTTTGAATAATCCACAAAACATGAGAATAGGTTTACATTAAATTCTCTGTACTTCTCTGTTATTAAACTCATGTTGAGAATGCGATCTCTTGTTCCTCTTCCTGGTCTAAATCCAGCTTGAACCACGTTAATTTCTTCTTCTATTTTCTTACGAAGTCTTCCCATTATGATTTTTAGTAGAATTTTACTTGCATGACTGATCAGGGCAACAGTTCTATAGTTGGTGCATAATTTCAGATTGCCCTTTTTTGGTATTGGAATGAAGATAGTTCTCTTCCAATCTTTTGGCCACATACCATATTTCCATATCTTTTTACATAATGCGTGATAGATTTGTATGCTTTCTTCTCCTCCCGCTTTAATTAGTTCAGCTGGTATCTCATCACATCCTGGTGATTTACCATTCTTCAGGTTCTTTATTGCCCATGCAATTTCATCTAATGAGGGTTCAGGTTCTGTCTCTGCTGTCATTGGTTCATGTATATCATTCATATCATCACAGTCATTCATATCATATTCCATTGCCGTATTCCGGCCATCTTTCTAGAATATTTCTAGATTCTGTTAAGGTATTTCCCAACTTGTCACAGATAACATTTAATAGAGGTTGAACATTTCTTGTCAATAACTTCATTTCTTTGAACATTTCGTAATCTCTTCTATTCTTATGATATTGCTCTATTTTAATACCACAATCTTGTATATATTGGGTTTTGTCCTTTCTTGTGTTCTTTCTTATATCTCGTGTTAAAGATTTGTACTTCATCCTACTGTTGTCGCTTTCTCCTTTCTTTTTCAGTTACCTTCGTTGTTTTATTAATTCTAACGTACATGGTGTAATCCATGGCTTGTGTTGCTTAGTCCTGGTCGGAATTAAATCTTTGGCTGCTGTTATCAAGATATCTCTAGCTTGTACTGCCAGTTCATCAGGTGTCATTTCCTCTTGTACAGACATCAAGACCCCAAAACAATTCCTCACTTCTACTTTGTATGCATCTGGTATTTTTGTGAAATCAAAACGAAGTGGCCTTTGTCCTCCAGTAAGCTTTAAGAGTTTTAATTTCAGATCTGCTTCTAATAATCGATGATCTGTATCACAGTCTGCACTTCGTAGGGTATTTGCAGATGTTATGCTTGTTATTTTAAATCTCCGACTTCTTTGTATTAAACTATAATATATCTGATTTTTGGTAATACTGTCCGATGACTTCCATGTGAAGAGTCTTCTTGGGTGCTGTTTAAAAAGTGTATTGGCTATCGTTAACTAATTTTCTGCGCAAAATTCAATTAATTTGTCACCTGCATCATTTCTATTTCCCAATCCAAATGTTCCTAAAACGTGTCTCTGATTTTCAGCTCTTCCTGTACCTACTTTAGCAATAAAATATCCCATTATTATTGTCATATCATTATGACCAATCTTATTTAATGTGTCTTGGCATTCATCATGTGCAATGCCGATAAGTGTGGGTGGTTATGTTTTGCCATCTCACTCGATCACCAGATTCGTGGATCAGCTCCGTGTTTCTGTCTCGACCATGCCATGTGGCCAAGCCATGCAGATATTTACTTCTCGGTCTTCCCCTTGGTCTCTTCCCTTTGATCTTGCCAGTTGTCACCAAGTTCTCCAAGTCATTTCTTCTCATAACATGCCAAAATATTTTTGGCTGTCTACGCCTAATGGTTCTAATCAGTTTACGATCTTCATTTGTTTTTTTGAAGGACTTGGTTTTTCTGTCTGCCCATGGTATTCTTTGCATGTTCCTCAGAAACCACATTTCCACAGCCATCAGATGTTTTTCAGCTTGGCTGCTCATTGTCCACGCATCACATCCATACAAACTTATAGGTTCTATGTAGCACTTCAACACTCTTTTTCTAGTTTCAGTTGATATCATTTTATTGGTCAGTAAGTTTTTCATCTTGCAAAAGGCTACCTTCGTAATGGAAATTCTTGTTTTAATCTCTTAATGGCATCTCCCATAAGATATTATGACAGTTCCGAGATAACTGTACCGTTTCACTTGCTTGAGAATATGCCCATTTACTCGTATATCACATTGTGGTATTTCCTTCTTTCCAGTGACGACCATAATCTGTGTTTTCTTACGTCTCAGTTCTAACCCTAGTTGTTCACTGTGTGAAACAACATTATCTACTAAATGTTGCAGGTCCTGTTCATTGTCTGCATCCAAGACTGTATCATCTGCATATCTAATGTTATTGATGCATTGTCCCCCAATGTTGATTCCTTCCATATCTTCTTTATTTCTGAAAATATTTTCACTGTACAGGGAAAAAAGATCTGGAGACATTACACATCGCTGTCTCACACCTCTTTTAATAGGCTGATATTGACCTACATTATTGTCAATTCTAATGGTAGCTTGGTGTTTTCAATATATGTTTTTTACAAGTCTAAGATCTTTTCCATAAATTTGTAGATCTTCAAGCATCCTTATCATGTCGACATGTCTCACGTTATCGAAAGCCTTTGTGTAGTCAATAAAGCAAAGATATAGATCTTTGTTTACTGCTATAGAACTTTCAATTATTATTCTCAGTATATGCAGTCCTCTAAAAGTACAGGAGAGATTTGGTCATAGACCCAACTGCACCTCACCGTGGTAGAGGAGGAAACACACCACGGTATTGCTAACGCAGCTCTGGGTACAGAGTATCCACCGGAATAAGTGGGCAACCCTGCAGCTGAGCAGAGCAGGGCACTCACTTGTCCTGACAGTCGGAAAGGGCTGTCAAAGGCAGGGTTAAAAGACCACCATGTGGATGTGGAAGGCAAGGGGAAACCACCACATTATCTTCCCAAGATTTCATAGCAACACACATTTCAGAGATAGTGAACGAAGGTAAAGGCTATCTTCTGACATCCTCGTCCTTTAGGGACAGGCATGAGCCAGTCATGAGTCATGAGACAGTCATGAGACCGTCATCCAGCTACTGATGGCAAAACTATAACTAAACTAAATACATTTAGAGTAAGAACATGGAATGTTAGGATATTAAATGAGCTAGGAAAGTTAAACAATATTCTAATAGAAATGGAAAGCATGAACATGAATATACTAGGCACAAGTGAGATGAGATGGAAGGGATCTGGCAAATGACAACCGACAAACTCACAATAATTTATTCTGTAGGGGATACACATGAAAAAGGTGTAGGAATAATACGAGTATTTGATGAAAAAAAAAGCCAAATCAATTAATGGATACTGGAGCATCTCAGAAAGAGTTATTATGCTCAAACTCAAAGGTAAACCAATAGATATAGATATCATACAAGTATATGCACCAACAACAGGCAGTAGTGATGAAGAAATACAACACTTTTATGATGAAGTAGAAATGACAATAGCTCAAAATGGATCACAAGAAATAAAGCTAATACTGGAAGATTTTAATGCAAAAGTAGGAAAAGAAAAAACAGAGGATATAGTGGGGATTTATCGATTAGGTTCAAGAAATGAATGAGGAGAGAAACTAACAAAATGGGCAAATATTAATGATATAATTGGAAACATATGGTTTAATCACCATAAAAGACGACTATACACACGGAAAAGCCCTGATATGAAAATGCGCAACCAAATTAACTACATACTTATTAACAACAGATTTATAAAATGCGTTAATTAATGTAAAGTAAATGCCTGGTGCTGACTGTATTAGTGATCATGTATCACTATGTGGACAAATAAACGTAAGATTAAAGAGAGGGAAAAATGGTTAAGAAATCGAGACTTAATAAAGAGGTTCTGAAAGTAGATAAAGAAATTCAAGAACAATACATAGTGACTGTGAAAAATAGGTAAAATGCAATTGCTAAAATTCAGAGTATAAATGAACAATGGGAAATGTTAAGGGACTTCATTCATCAAACTGGCAATGAAATATTACAGGAGAGAAGCCAAAAAGCTAAGAAAAAATGGATGGATGAAGAAATCTTAATGCTGATGGACAAAACGAAACAGAATAAAAATGACAAAAAAGAATATGCTAAGATAAAAACAAAAATAAGAGATACATGTGTGAAGGCAAAAAAAGTTGGTTAAACGAGCAATGCAAAAAAAAAAAAAAAATGGAATTAAATTCCATTAAAGCCCCCCCCCCCCCCCCCAATATGTACAGACAAATCAGTGAGATCACAGGAAGAAAAATAAGAACAAATACAGGGTGTTTAAAATCAAAACCAGGAAAGATATTATTGGAGGAAGGTAATATAATGAAGAGGTGGAAAGAACATATAAGTGGATTATATAATGGAGAAATGGAAGAATCAACAGAAGAAAGTAACTTAGAAGGCCATCTATATCCATCATGTGCCATGCCGATAAGTGTGGGCGGTCAATCTTTGCCATCTAACTCGATCACCAGAGTCGTGGATCAGCTCCATGCCACGTGGCCAAGCCATCCAGGTACTTAGAAGGCCCACCTATTCTAACAGTAGAAGTCGCTGACGCTATGAAACATGTGAAGAAAGGAAGAACAGCTGGGCCAGATGAAATAATAATATAAGAATTAGAAGTATTAGGAGAATTTGCAGTAGATAAATAACCAAAATGTTGAATGATAGTTACAGCAGAGGATATATACCGAACGATATGCTGAAATCTGTATTTACAGCTATACCTAAAAGACCAGGAGGAATTGAATGCGAAGATTTTCGTACAGTTAAACTCATAAACCATGTCACTACTCATAATTATAATGAGAAAAACAAGAAAGAAAATAAAAATGGAAATTAGTAAAGAAAAGTATGGTTTTGTGGAAGAAAAGGGTACAAACAATGCAATATATATATATATATATATATATATATATATATTACGAACACTATTTCAAAGGTCTATCGAGACACAGAAAGAAATATATTTGTGCTTCATAGATTATACTAAGGCATTTGATAAAGTAAAGCATGATGAACTGATTAAAATGTTGGAAGATATCAACATTGATGGGAAAGAGGTAAGAATAATAAGGAATATTTACTGGAACCAAGTAGCAGCAATTAAAATGTGAAATAAAGAGGGTAGTTACGAACAGATAAAGCTAGGAGTACGACATGGGTGTGTGTGTCTTGTCACCAGATCTCTTCTCCCTATATAGCGAAGTAATAATGAGAGTGATCAAAGAGAAGCCAGGAATACTGATCGGAGGTTATAAAATAAACAACATAGGCTATTCAGATGACACAGTATTGGTGGAAAATACAACAGACCTACAACAATTAATTGACATTGTAGTAACAGAGAGTGCATAGAAAGGACTCTCCTTAAATATCAAGAAAACAGTACCAGCGGTGATATCAAAGCTAATTGTGACACCAAAATGTGACATAGAAATAGAAGGGGAAATTATTAACCAATGGATAATTTTAAATACTTAGTGTCACTTATAACTTATAACACATGGAAGATGTACAACAGAGATCAAGAGCAGAATAGGGCAGGCAAAAGTCGCATTTAAAAAACTGAAGAGTAACTTATGCAATAAGTCACTATCAATGAATATAAGAAAGAGAGTGCTGAAATGCTACATAGAACCAGTTTTACTGTATGGCAGCGAATCTTGGAATGCAAATGAACAAATTAGGAAGAACTAACAAACAATAGAGATGTGGCTTTTTAAGACGAATGTTGCGAATTCCTTGGACTGCAAGAGTAACTAACAACGATTGCCTGAAAGAGGCTAATGAAACTAGAACACAATATACAACAATAAGAAAGAGGCAATCAGCTTTCGTTGGTCATGTGATGAGAAGAGAGGCATTGGAGAACATCATGACAACTGGAAAGATCGAGGGAAGAGAGGCAGAGGCAGACCAAGATAAATGATGCAGGACGGATTGAGACTGCGGCATGGAGGAATATCATCGGGAGAGTTGATCCAGAACACTAAAGACCGAGATCTGTGGCGAGCCAAGAACACCTATGCCAGCTGCAAGGCACTTGATGATGATGAGTATATACACAGAATTTACTGTACCCTTTCTTTCTAGAAACCCACATTGTTCTTCTCCTATTTCGGGTTGTATTGTTTTCCTAACTCTTTCGTGATTATTCTCAGCAAAATCTTTGTGATGTTGCTCATTATACTAATTAATCGATGGTGATCACATTCCAAGGCTCCTGATTTCTTCGGGTTTGCAATAAATATAGAAATACATAATTCAGGAGGTATATCTCCGGTATCGTATATTGCGTTCAACAGTCTGGTAACTTGGTCTATTCCATATTCTTCTAAGGCATTGATCATTTCTATTGTGATGTTATCTGCACCAGGGGTCTTGCCAGTTTTCATATGGTTAAGAGCATTCTGAACTTCCATCTTCAATAATGATGGTCCTTCATTATTATTCCGATGATCATATTGTTATACCTTGTATCATCATAAAGGTATTTCACATAATCTGACTACGCATGTAAAATCTGATCTTTTTCTATTATGATTTTGCCATCTTTGGTTTTTAGGCAACTCGTTGTTGTGTGCGTTCTTCTGTTAGTGATGTCATTAATTCTTTTGTGCATTAATTTGGTAATCCGGGTTTTGTGTCGGTTTTCAATTCCCTTGAAATTTTCTTTAAGCCACGTTTCTTTTGCTTTTTTGCATAGCTTCCCAATTTTCCTGTGAATCTCTTCCTATTTTTCCTTGTTAATTTTGTTATTTCTGTTTGTTTCCATGAGTTTTAAGATATCTTCCGTCATCCATTTCTTGCGTCCTATTATCTTTATTTTTAGGATGGTTGTTTATGCAGCTTGGTTGACCGATTTCTTTATTTTTCCCCATTGGTCACTGACGTCTTGAAATAATATTTCCATGTCGGACAATATCTCGAATCTGTTATTTACCTCTACATTGAATTTATCTTTTATCTCCTCACTCTTCAGTACGGCACTGTGGATCATAAGAGGCAGGACTGGTTTGCGGCCAACAGCGAGACTCTGCAGCCCCTGATTGATAAGAAGAAGAAAGCTCTCTTAAAAAACAAGGAAAGACCAACGCGTAACACTCTGAGTGAGCTAAGCAAGCTAGGAAGGATGTGCAAAAGGCTGCCAGGCAGTGTGCAAATGATTATTGGATCAAGTTATGTGAGTCCATTCAAATCGCAAGTGATAAGGGAGACATAAGAAGCATGTATGAAGGAATAAGAAAGCCTGTGGTCCAGTGATCAAAAGAAGTGCACCATTGAAAACCTTGACTGGAGAAGTCATCACTGATAAGAAACAGCAGATGGACAGATGGGTAGAGCACTATTTGGAGCTTTACTCAAGTGAGACCAAACTAGCGGATGATGCCCTCAACGCCATAGAGGCTCTACCAACTCTTGACCACCTGGACACACTTCCACCATAACAGAAGTTAAGTGTGCTATAAATGAACTTGCATCTGGCAAGGCTCCAGGTAAGGATGGATTCCAATAGAGGTTATCAGGAGTGGGCAAGACACACTCACTATACAGATCCACCAGCTAATAGAGCTATGCTGGCGTGAAGGACAAGTCCCACAGGATTTCAAAGATTCAAGCATCATAACACTGTACAAGAACAAGGGCGATCGGAGCGACTGCAACAACTATAGGGTATCTCACTTCTGTGTATTGTTGGAAAAGTATTTGCCAGAATTGTTCTGCGCAGACTTCAAGTCCTAGGAGATCAAGTCTACCCCGAATCACAGTGTGGCTTTCGACAGAACCGGTCTACCACTGATATGATATTCTCATTGCGACAAATGCAAGAAAAATGCCGTGAACAGAATCAACCACTGTTTATTGCCTTCATCGACCTCACAAAGGCATTTGATTTGGTCAGTCGTGAGGGTCTGTTCAAGGCACTAAAGAAGATTGGCTGCCCACCAACTCTTCTGTCCATTGTGGAATCGTTCCACACAGGCATGAAGGGTATAATCAAGTTTGATGGTGCAACTTCTGAAGAATTTGAAATCAAGAGTGGAGTTAAGCAAGGTTGTGTACTAGCTCCCACCCTCTTTGGAATATACTTTTCACTTCTACTGAAATATGCATTTCGTGATCAGGATGGTGGTATATACATTCACTCACGCTCAGATGGCGGCCTCTACAATGCTCAGAGATTGAAGGCTAAGACCAAAATTAGGAGGGTACTGATCAGAGAGTTGCTTTTTGCAGATGATGCTGCAGTTACGACCCAATCTGAGGAAGAATTGCAATGTCTACTATCTGCATTCTCCAATGCTTGTTCTGAATTTGGTTTAACAATTAGCAAAAAGAAGACACAGATTATGTCACAAGGTGCACATGAGGTACCATCAATCTTTATTGACGACGCCGAACTAGAGATAGTAGACCATTTTACATATCTAGGATCAGTGGTAAATAGCAAATTATCCCTAGATCAGGAAATCAACATCCGGATTGGTAAGGCAGCAACAACAATGAACAGGTTAAGAAAAAGAGTCTGGGAGAACAGGAAGCTTACTGCCAAAACAAAAGTCCTTGTCTATCAAGCCTGTGTCCTTAGTACTCTTCTCTATGGCAGTGAAACCTGGACAACTTACTCACACCAAGAGAACAATTTAAACAGCTTTCATATGCGGTGTTTGCGAAGAATTCTTGGTATTAAGTGGCAAGACAAAATCACAAATACTGAAGTATTGGAAAGATCAGGTTGTGTGACAGTTTATTCCATGCTCAGTCTTCGTAGACTTAGATGGATAGGACATCTTAGGAGGATGGATGATGGTAGAATACCAAAGGATATCTTTTTTGGTGAATTACAGATGGGTAAGAGATCTCAGGGTCGGCCTCTACTACGATACAAAGATGTGTGTAAGCGGGACATGATTGATACAGGCATTGATAATGCACATTGGGAGCAAGTCGCCGCTGAACGTGTTGCATGGAGGGCAAATATCAGAAATGGAATAAAGTCAAAGGAGAAAATTATTGCAGAAAAGTCACACACCAAGCGTTTGAGACGTAAGATGGTGCATGATGGTGGAAATGACCACGTGTTCACATGCACCCACTGTGAACGGACATTTACAGCGCAAATTGGCCTTATCAGTCACACTCGCTACCGCCATAGTTAAAAGTTATTATGCCTTTTTAAAGCACAAACTATCGTCTGTCAAGACGGCAAGGTGCCAATGGAATGGAATGGTTGTTTATGCAGCTTGTTGACCGATTTCTTTATTTTTCCCCATTGGTCACTGACGTCTTGAAATAATATTTCCATGTCGGACAATATCTCGAATCTGTTATTTACCTCTACATTGAATTTATCTTTTATCTCCTCACTCTTCAGTACCTGCAGATCAAATTCTTAGTTTCTTGGTGAATATTTTACTTTCTTTACTTTTACATGTAAATAGCTTAAGATTAACCTATGGTCGCTGTAGCAGTCTGCGCTTGTTAGAATTTTTGCGACTTTTAAGGCTTTTGGAAATCTTCTGTTGATGAGAATGTAATCAGTCTGATTTCTGATCTGATGATCAGGACTCCTCCATGTCCGTAATCTCCTTGGGTGCTGTTGATACCAAATGTTTCCAATAATCACATCATGTTCTTTTCCCCACTGTACAAGTCGGCAACCACTTTCATTCTGTTCACTTGTCCATACTTGCCTACTATGCATCCGTCCTGTTGATTTCCAACTTTGGTATTCAGTCATCCATTATGATATTTACTTTAGAATGCTTACATTTCTTGAAGGCTTTCTCTAAATCATTATAAAATTCATCAATGCTGTCATCACAACTCCCTGCTGTTAGTGCATAAACTTGTATGATGTTGACATCAAAAGGTCTTCCACTCAACTTCACCAGTAACACTCTGTCTGATACAGTTCAATATCCTTTGATCGATTTTGATCTCTCTGTATCCATTATAATTGCTACTGCTCGCTGTTGTTTCTCTCCATCAGAATAGATTATTTTATATTCCTCAGATGTTATAATGCCCATTCCTGTCCATCTGGTCTCACATATATCCAACAGGTTAATATTTAATCTTCTCATTTCATTCTTAATGTTATTAAAGTTTCTATCCCCACTTATAGTTCTTACATTCCAAGTTCCTACTTTCAATGTTGATACTCCTTTGCACTCAGTCGCCTGCTGACGGTCTGGCGTCAACTGGTGCACATGACTACCCCTACCGGGCGAGGCTGATCCAATGCAGCACCCATTTACGCCGTTTCTCTGATTATCGATGAGAGTGCAGTACATGATATTCTTGGAATCTCTAAAGAAGGTAGTTTGCCATTGATTTCCTTCATAGCAGTGATCATACTGGTCAATGACCGTAGCCATTGTCCCCCCCCCCCCCCCCCCCCGCATAAAAAAAGAAAATGAGATCCTCTGCCTACTGTCGTGAAGCTGGAGACCATAACCTACCTATGTGTCTTGCAGTGTGCCATAAAAATCTTCAATTTCGTGCTCCTCTGCTGTTGAAGTAGGTGCATATATCTGTATGAGAGTTTTTGTTATTGGACGTCCTTTAAGTCTAATAGTGAGGATTCTGTCACTAACTGGGTTATATCACATTAAAGCTTTTGCAGTTGTTTTGTCTAAACAAAATGCCACTCCGCTCTGGCCACCGACGTCTCTACCAGAATGTATCAAAAACTTATATTTTCATTTGTAAAATGTCCCTTGCCTCTCCAGCGTTGTTCACGCATTCCTAAAACATGAATATTTAACCTCTCAGTCTCATCACATACTACTTTAACTTTCCCTTATACAGACTTCTCACATTTAACGTTCCTATTCTCACTCTGTTTCTTAGTCTGACACAGGGGATTTCCTTGGTAACACAGTCGGGATTAACTCCGTCGTTATGATTAATAGTACTGGCCCCTGTGTCACACTCTTCCCCAGTGTTTTCTGATCTGCCTGCCCTGGGGGTCTCGCCACCAGATCTATTTCTTATTATGTTGTCTTTCATGGTTGTTATGGTTTCTTGGCAAGTTTTGCAAAATGTAGTTTGCCATTGCTTTTCTTCTGGGCAGTGACTGTACTAGTCGGTGAGATCATCTGCCTATCGCCGCCGAGTGCAGACCATAACCAACAACAATCTGTTGGCAGCTCTCACACTCCACCCACCACCTGCTTCCATGGCTTCACGTAACCCTGATAGGGGGGCTAAACGGGTATTCCACATTGCCCATGTACCATGCCGATAAGCGTTGGCAACCATGATGGTTCGTCATCTCACATGATCTCTTGCCTTGTATCAGTCCTGTGTTCTTGTCTCGATGATGCCTTGTGCCTAAACCGTCCAGATATTTATATCTTTGCCTTCCCCTTGCTCTCTTCCTATCAACCTTGCCAGTTGTCACAAAGTTTTCCAGTGTATTTCTGCTCGCAATGTGTTCCAAGGAATCTTGACAGTGTACGTCTAGTTTCTTGAATCAAATAACACTGTTCATTTGTTTCTTGTTGGCTGTCTCTTCGTTCATGCTATTCTTTGCATTGTTCTCAGAAACCACATTTCGTCTGTCATTAGATATTTCTCAACTTGTCTGCTTATTGTCCATGATTCACTTCCATATAACAGATTGGGTTCAATATAGCACTTCAACAATCTATTTCTCATTAACATTGATATAATTTTATTGGTGACTGTGTTTTAATCTGGCAAAAGGCTACCTTTGTCATGGTGATTCTTGTTCTAATCTCTGCAGGGCACGTTCTTACAGATGGTACGACAATTCCGAGATAGTTGGATCGATTCAGTTGTTTCAGAATTTCCCCACTCACTTCAATGCTACATTTTGGTATTGCTTTCTTCTCCTTGGAGACGACCATAATCACTTTTCTTAAAATTCAATTAGAACCCTCATTGCGCACTGTGTACATTAACCGCATCTACGAAATGATGCAGATCCTGTTCGTTGTCTGTAATCAACACTGTATCATCCGCATATCTTAAATTATTCATATGTCTACCGATGGCAATTCCTCTAATTTCCTCTAAATTGTTCATATTTCACTATATAGTGGAAATGGATCTGGAGACATTAAAATTGTATACGCAGCTTTGATATATCAAACTGAAGGTGAGAATATCAATTGCTAGGGAAACATCGACTATGTAGAACGTGACCTATTATAGAACATTACCTATGGACAAGGGAGAGATGGTCGTGCGCCTGTGGGACCAGGTAGAGAAGGTGGAAGAACTAATTGAGAAACCGTATTTGGAAAGGATGAGATTGCGGGTGATTGGCAGGGGTTCTTGTAGAATCTAAACACTGAGAGGGAAAACCAGGAGAACTTTCAATTAAATAGCGGTGGGAACAACTAGTAGTGTAACTCTTCGCTGGCTGTTGAACGAGGGGACAGGCGCGTATGGGAATGTCCTGAGTGCAGTGATGTCGGCTCTTAGCTCATCCTAACTCAAATATAGAATATTATGAAAGAAGTTGACTTTCCATTAAAGCTAATAAAATTGACAAAACCACTCTACATTAATCAAACGGGATCTGATAGAACAGTGGTTCTCAAACTTTTTGGCTCATGCACCCCTTCACCATATGTTCAGAAGGTCACCCCACCCTTTTCGTATTTCCTCCCTATAAATTCACCCCTCGCCCCCACCCCTACACAGTATACATAAAAATGGAAGCTAAATTAAATAACACATACTAGAACAAGTCTAGACGTCTACATAAAACGTGATTTGCGTGTCTACTTATGTTATTGAACGAATTTCAGAAGAGCGTGAAGTACAGAACCGTAAAGTATGGAGGGAAAAACAATATCAAGTAATCGATTCTTGTATTAACGCGATATTGAAATCATCTGAATTCCCCCCCCCCCCCCCCCCCCCCCCTCACCCACCGACTGAGAACCACTGTGATAGAACATGTCATTATATAACATTCTAGTATGATATAAAACAAGGAGGTCAGACATTGGTTCCATTTTGTCCTCTTGTCTTTCTAACTTATATGCTGAAATCATCATGACGTAGGAGAAATAATTAATAAGGAGCAAAATGATTGCTTTGTAATCGTAGTAACAGAACTAAAAAAAAAACTTCGATATGTTGACGTCACAGTATTATTATCAACAGCCCAAGTGGGACATGAGAACCTAATAACGCCAATGCCAGAGCAATGTCAAAAACACAATTTTAAAACACAAAAATAATGACAAGCAATACAATACATATTCCATCAGACATATTTATCAATGTTGAGAAACCACAGAAAGTTGCAGTTTCAAATGTCTGGGTTCACTGCTGACGGGAGATGCAACTGCGATAGCAGAAATTAGAAGTTAAAAAAAACAACAAAAACACCGCTGTGTCAAAACTAAGGCAATAAAAACTATCGATTGGGACAGATAGTATAGCAAAATCCCAAAGTACCGACAGCAAGCATATTTTCTGTGGCAGCAAAATCTGGCCATTGAAAACACCGGCTGACAAACACATACGCGTTTTTGTGTATGTAAGAGTCAGGGAAGAGTATTGAAACACGTCTGCCCTTTTGTGTATGTAAGAGTTAGGGAAGAGTATTGAAACACCTATGCTCTATTGAATATAAGAGTTAGAGTGGGGTATTAAAACACACATGTGATTTTGTGTATATAAGAGTCAGGGAAGAGTATTAAAACACATACGCGCTTTTGTATATAAAAGTTAGAGAAGAGTTTTTTTTTTTTTGGGGGGGGGGGGGGGGGGGGGGGCAAATCCTTTACAGGATGGGGTTAGGATGGCCTAGGGGTTAGCGACTTTCTCCGTAATCCGGTATATCCACGTGAGTTGTATGTAAGAGTCAGGGAAGAGTATTGAAACACGTCTGCCCTTTTGTGTATGTAAGAGTTAGGGAAGAGTATTGAAACACCTATGCTCTATTGAATATAAGAGTTAGAGTGGGGTATTAAAACACACATGTGATTTTGTGTATATAAGAGTCAGGGAAGAGTATTAAAACACATACGCGCTTTTGTATATAAAAGTTAGAGAAGAGTTTTTTTTTTGGGGGGGGGGGGGCAAATCCTTTACAGGATGGGGTTAGGATGGCCTAGGGGTTAGCGACTTTCTCCGTAATCCGGTATATCCACGTGAGTTACGTAACTTGCCCGAGAAGAAATCCTTTACAGGACATTGCAGTCAAACCCGCATTTTTCAGCTGCTATTGATGTCTTGGCAAGTTTTACGTTCAGTAGTTTGCCATGTTTTTCTGAACCACCGGCCCACATACCTCCGTATGTAACGAGCGCAACGCGATTAGCTGCCGAATCTCGTGCAGCTATGTTTTTTACGTGGGTATACAACAATGTCCTTAAAACCTTCGTCGGGGAGACCGGTTAGAGAAGAGTACTAAAACAAATATCCGCTTTTGTATGTAAGAGTTTTTTTTCCCCGCATATCCTTTACAGGACATCGCTGTCAACACCAGAATTTAACCGCTGTCGGTGATTTCTTGGCAAGATTACGCTCAGTAGTTTGCCATTGCTTTCTGAGCGGCCGGCTCACTTATCCCGTAAGTTACCAACGCGGCGAGGACCGCTTTCAATTCTTGCGCGCTGCTTTACCCTACGTGGATAAACGGGATTACGGAGAAAGTCGTTTAACGCCTAGGCCAATGAGACTGGCATACAATAGTTAGAGAAGAGTATTAAAACACATAAAAGCTTTTGTATATACGAGTAACAGAAGAGTATTCAAATACAAACGCCCTACATCTGTCAGTTGAAATACAATGTTAACTTCTTGTCCCTGACGTGGGAAATATTTTACAAATACCTCTGAACTCGTAGTGGGCTCACTTGATGGTGAGTGACACTAGTAATAAGGACAGACTTGGGAAATATTTTACAAATACCTCTGAACTCGTAGTGGGCTCACTTGATGGTGAGTGACACTAGTAATAAGGACAGACTTGGGAAATATTTTACAAATACCTCTGAACTCGTAGTGGGCTCACTTGATGGTGAGTGACACTAGTAATAAGGACAGACTTGGGAAATATTTTACAAATATCTCTGAACTCGTAGTGGGCTCACTTGATGGTGAGTGACACTAGTAATAAGGACAGACTTGGGAAATATTTTACAAACACCTCTGAACTCGTAGTGGGCTCACTTGATGGTGAGTGACACTAGTAATAAGGACAGACTTGGGAAATATTTTACAAACACCTCTGAACTCGTAGTGGGCTCACTTGATGGTGAGTGACACTAGTAATAAGGACAGACTTGGGAAATATTTTACAAACACCTCTGAACTCGTAGTGGGCTCACTTGATGGTGAGTGACACTAGTAATAAGGACAGACTTGGGAAATATTTTACAAACACCTCTGAACTCGTAGTGGGCTCACTTGATGGTGAGTGACACTAGTAATAAGGACAGACTTGGGAAATATTTTACAAATACCTCTGAACTCGTAGTGGGCTCACTTGATGGTGAGTGACACTAGTAATAAGGACAGACTTGGGAAATATTTTACAAACACCTCTGAACTCGTAGTGGGCTCACTTGATGGTGAGTGACACTAGTAATAAGGACAGACTTGGGAAATATTTTACAAATACCTCTGAACTCGTAGTGGGCTCACTTGATGGTGAGTGACACTAGTAATAAGGACAGGAAGTCACACGCAAAAATCAGTCCAGTGCACTAGAAATAGTACTATAAGGACTACGCTTGAGTTCAAAGCACGAGAACGTTAATCAAATAGTTGAATACGTTGACTTGTTTCAGACTGGTTTCATGCACTTTGATGTTGCATTTGTATATGCATTATTTATTTGTAATTACCGTTATTTCTGTTAAGTCCATAAAGAAATGAAGTCTCAATGCTTAATATCCACCGATGCCACATTTCCTCATTTTGAGGTTTGCGCAACACAAACCGAGATTGAGACATTATATAGAGTGTATTTTTAATGACGGTGCAGTGTTTGAAAATATTGCCGGTCCAAGTTTCTTTTATTCACCCTCTGTAAAGTTCATGCAACATAATAGGTAAATACAAAACTTGGACCGGCAATATTTTCAAACACTGCACAGTCATTAAAAATACACCCTATACTTGCTCAATGGGATATGTGTTCGAATGCCTCCTCGAGACATGCATCTTTCATGATTACACTTTTTTATATGAATTGACCTGGTCTACCTCATCCACCCAGCCTTAAATGGATATCCGGACATCACCTGGGAAGTGAAGGTGACCCGGGTGATATAGGCCCCATCAGCCATCTAGTGCCATTGGTCTACAAAATATGGAACTAGCATCATGCAACAATTACGCTTCCTGGCCAGGTCAATGGTCCTTTACTTCATAAAAAGGGAATATCATTCATTGTCGAGCAGTGGCCATTAAGTTTAGATTGTAGCACACAAACATTTTCCCAATCCCGTATACCGCATTCCATACACAGCTGCGGGCGATTTGGAAGCAGACTGCCGAACCTTGGTTTTTATACAATGGTATGAGTGTCGGTCGTTCAGAAAGCAATGCTACACTAGTAACATTTTTAACACAAACATTTATTATCTCGCTGACGTATTGTTTTGCGGTTTGATTTGTAAAGGATTATATTAATTGCACCTAGATCCTCTCCTAAACTTTTCAGCATCCTCTCACAAATCATACAAAGAGAATGCTAAAACAGCGCACGAACTCCGTAGTACCGGCGACGATCTACATGTGAGTGCGATGACCCATACTAAGTTAAAAGTTTCCTAAGTTAAAAGTTTCCCAGGGCATATGCGACCGTCTCTTTTAATCTTTTCAATTTCCAACTGCCCAGGGATTTTTAACTGTCTCATGGACACGCGAGTTGTTTTAGTCATTATCTGAGAAGACTAGACGTCTAATCTACTACACCACGATCAGAAGGGGGGAGAGTATAACATCTTTTTTGTTTGGTAAAAAAGCACATTTTTCCACTCACAGTCTTATTGGGTCTATTCAAGTTAACTGCGTACGTCACGAAGCCACTCCACCCTTACCCCGTATCGCCCGCCTCAGCATCTAAGATGGTGCATGCAGGAGTTCATTGAGACATGGAGATTAATTCACTAGTGGCCCCGAGCTGAAAGAAATTTCTAGAAAGTCGGGTCTAGAGTGTTAATATGTTCTTCAATAAACGTCTTTATTGCCTCTCTGTCAAGCTCCTAGATTAAGTCTGGTCTGGCCTTTATAATAAGTTGGATTTTACGATCCACTACTTTTCTTTTCCTTTTCTCGCATCTCAGCGTAAGAACATGAAGAGTTACGGGACATGTTCCAATACGCGGCTCAGATGCAGTAATGTTTATTGTCTCGGTTATGTTTCTTATCCATTTTCTCTGTGAATGGCATTTTGGCTATTCCCTCGCTGTATCCGAGTGATACATCTTTCTTTGAGCTGTGTCTTGTTGTAGTGATGATATATGGCCAAACCATTTTACTTCCTGAATTTTGATGACGTCTGACACTTATATTATCGCAACTAGTTTTCTTATATCATTTCTTATCCTGTGTCTTCTTGTTTATTATCCACTAGTGGCGACAATTTTATCTCCTATAGAAATTTTTTTTAAACCTTTATGTTAATGTTCCATTCTAGGATATAGCTTAGAGAGGAAGGAAAATTATGTTAAGCAAGTTTCGGTTTTTTTTCTCTCATATGTTTATTATGTAATCTTGTTGACAACTACCCCGCGTTGTGTCTTACATTGTTGGATTTGCCTTCAATTTCAGAACGAATCGTTCTGATGTCATGGAATTTCTGGATCATCATCATCATGTAACAGGTCGTGTACAGAAGGTCGCTCTCATCACAGCTCGTCGACAAACCTCTCGATCTCTAGCCATTTCTCCTTCCCTATGCTCCCTCATGCCGAAGGTGTCTGCGATGTGCTGTGTCCGTCTATTTGCTGTTCGACCCCCGCTTCTTCTCTCAGGAAATATGCCTTCCATCATTGTTCTCTCCAGGCCTCTGTGACGTTTATTGTGGCCAAAATATTTCAGTTTCAGGATCATGATACTGCTTGCAAGTCAGTTTTCTTCGATGTTCAGATTTTGTGGAATGTCAGCATTTCACTTTCTTCTTCGTCCACGATATTCCAAGAACGTGTCTGTATCATTTGATCTCAAAAGCCCCAATATTCTATTTTAGTCACTGTGATATTGTCCATGACTGACATCCATATGTTCCTATGGGACAGATGCAAGTCTTCAAACATTTTGTTTTATTTGTTTGCTGGTGTTGTGCCATAGGTTATTCATTCAACCAATCAGGCGCCGTCTCCACAATGAAGGTTGACTGTAATGGATCTATTTCATTTGTGCCATCATCTGTTATTATATGTCCAAGATAGGAGAAACTTGTTAGTTGTTCTAGTATCTCCCCGTTTACTGTGATGTTCATTGATGCCCTTTCCTTTCCACTGCTAATTATCATAGTTTTCGTTTTTTGGATGTTAATGTCTAATCTAGAGGAGTGGCTGGCAGAGTGGTTAGAATGCCGGATTCTTCTTCGGGAGACCCGTGTTCGAATCTGTGGTAAGGTGTAGCACCTTAAGGTAAGTGTAGATTGAAAAGACTCCTCTTTTTATCTCTATAGGTGACGAACATTTATTTCTACATCTAATAGATGCCATTTGTTTTGTTCCCTGTACAAGTTACTAATATGTCTGATGTCCTTTCCGTCTACTCCTATATCTTGAAGGCATGTAATTAGTCGTTCATGTTGTACTCTATAAAAGGCTCTCTTATAGTCCATGAAACAAACATATACACCTTTCTGAACTTCTATATATTTTTTCAATTAACATATTCAAACAGATAATTGCTTCTCTGGTGCCGCTGTTTTTGCAGAACCCAAATTGTTCTTCAGCTACTTCCTCATCTATTTTATGTTGAATTCTTTCTTGTATGATCTCGGGTAGTATCTTAGTTATGTGGCTCATTAAGCTAATAGTAATGTAATCCTCACAATCAACAGCTCTTGGCTTCTTCGGTAGTGTAATGAAAATGGATGTTTTCAAGTCCTTGGGAAAGTACCCAGTATTATATATATCATTACATAATTCTGCGATAGTATCAATGCCAAAGCTGGATAAGGATTTTATCATCTCTGTTGTTATCGTGTCAGGACCTGCAGCCTTTCCTTCTTTCATCTTGTTAATAGCCTTCTTTACTTCAGCCTTTAATATGTTTGGTCCATCTTTAGTAATATACAATGTTGGTTCTTAATATTGTTTAATCGACGATGTGCTAAGGCGTCTGCGTCTAATATTTTTTTTTGATGAAAAGTCCCCATTGTTGTTTATTATGTTACCATAATATTCGAAGTTGTTGGTATTTTCATTACATTTTCTGCATATATATTTAATAAGTATGGACAAAGAGTGCAGCCCTGTCTAACTCCCTTATGCACTGACACCTGTTTGATGTTTCACCGGTTACTCTGACAGCTGCTTGTCGATCGTGATATAATGGCTGAATTAGGTGTATCATATGTTCTGGACGCAGCCATGTAGCAGCCATGATGTGCCATTATTTCGCATGCTGAACCTAGTCACAGGGCTTTCTGCAGCTGTATTTGTGTGTACTGCCTAGATATAGGGAATAGCGCAGCGCGGGGCACTGAGTAGTTATTGACTACCGGTCCAGCTGTCAAGTCTCTGTCTGTCTGTCTGTCTGCCTGTCTGTCCGTCCGTCCGTCCGTCCGTCCGTCCTCCCGCTCGCCCGTCAATTTAATTTACAAAATACGGAAAACAGAAGATGACATTCCCCCAGTCTAGAGTATTCTTCCAAATAAAATGTTTCAAGCATGACCCTATAAAAGATCGATATTTGGGGGTCACCGAATCTCTAGACACCTCAAGACATTATTTAGAAGAACAGAAACCATTTCTTGACTGTCAAGTTTCTTATTACTGTCTTTGTGTTAGCTCGGGTATCACTGTAAATTATTGCTTCTCTACATGCATGAAGTTTCGTTTGTGAACGTGTATTAGTATAAGGAGTGGATAGGTTGGTATATGTTACGAAAATTATTTTTGAACAGGAGCACTAAAACTCATGAACTCATGAACAAACGTACGAAAGAAAGAACGAACGAACTTACTTTATTTTTAAAGGGTACCAAATTGGGTACGCAGGCCAGTCATACGTTCGTCCCTTCAAACTACTCATCTTTCGTACATCGATTATCTATATCGCAGGTTAAATTCGCCGGTCTCCCTGGTTTCGAAGTTAGCGTCTTACTCCGTAATCTCGTACGCTCTCGTGAGTGATGTGATTTGCGCAAGAATTGGTAGCGGTTCTCGCCGCGTTTGTAACTTACGGAATATGTGAGCCGGTCGCTCAGAAAGCGATGGCAAACTACTGAGCGTAATCTTGCCTAGTACATCAACAGCAGTTGAAAAATGCTAGTGCTGACTGCAACGTCCTGTAAGGGATATAGGGATATGCAACAACAAAAAAGTTGTAATTTACATGGGCAAGTAATGATTAGTAGACTTTAGGAGAATGGTTTTTGAGCAATTAGATTAGAATATATGGACGAATACTGGCCATTAAACGCTGTGTAGAATAAAGTTTGAACACGAAAACTAGAAAAGATGGATAAGCGGTGGTTAGTAGACTCTGAGAGAAAGGGTTCTGAAAAATTAAGACGGACGTAGTGGTTATAAGACACTGGAAAAATGAGATTTTAACAAGAGGACAATACAAGATGGACGAGTAGTGTTAGTAAATACTGGGAGAATTGTATATGAACAAAAAGTTTAGAAAAGATGAACAAGTAGTGATTATCAAACGCAAGGATAGTTGTTTTTGAACAAGAGGGACCCCTCTGCCGTGCGTCCACCTTGACGAGGTAGAGGGGCTTGAGCGTTCCAATGACCCCAAGAGCTATGCCGACGGTAGCACAGCTACTGGTAGGGTCACCCATGTCGGACAGGTCAAGGGAGAGGGACCAGACGAAGTGACGCACAAACCTGCTGCCTTGTAGGTAGACTGGGCACAGTCAAAGGCTAGGGAAAGCATCCCGAACAAATGCTTGTTGAAATCGGATGTACTGAGCCACAGGCTTGACAAAGAAGTGCAACGTAACTTTATCATTTCATGATGCCACAGATGAAAATTAATCGTTATGGTGCTAATCCCGTGAAGTCCCATCAGGCGGTGATAGTGCCGGGCCCCCTGCCTCGAGGGGGTCACCCATGACTACTGGTGGTCACCTTCCCCTGTGCTGTGGAGTCAAGGCACAGAGGAGTAGGTTAAGAGCTATTGACCAAACACCCCGGACACTCAACATACTACAATGGAATGCAGAAGGAGTTTATAACAAGAAAGCCTCCCTAACACAGCGTCTTCATAAAGATAGAATAGATGTGCCATGCATTCAAGAGACACACCTCAACGCCAATCGCACATTTTCAGTCGAGGGATATCAGGCCACACGTTTCGACCGCGAAGGACACAAAGGAGGAGTTGTAATACTTACACGAAATACAATACCTTGCAGCGAAGTATCTGTGATCTCTGACAACCAAACGGAAATTATAGGTGTTGATATAATGATAAAGGACGTGAAAATAAGAATTTACAATCTATATAACCCGGCAGATAAGGATCTTACACTCTCAAACATGGAAATAACTGACACAAATTGCATTGTTGTCGGAGACTTTAATAGCCGTTCAGAAAGATGGGGATACCCAGATACTGACAAAAGAGGAGATGAAGTGGAGGACTGGGAAATAGACTCAAATCTCCATCTACTTAACAAAGCGGATGACACACCGAGCTTCTACTCCAGAAGATGGATTACCACTTCTACTCCAGACTTAGCTTTCTGCACAGGAGACATCCTCCACAAAATCGATCGCCATGTGCTGGACCAATTAGCAGGTAGTGACCACAGACCAATCAAGCTTGTAATAAATATGGAGTATGTTCCACAGGAGCAAAAGCCTTTGCCCCGTTGGAATTACAAACGAGCAGATTGGGACAGATTTGCCATACTAACAGACAAATATTGTGAAAACGTAAATACACGATATGGCAACATGAAGCAATGGTGGAAAGTCTAAACAGAGCAATAATACAGGCAGCCACTGAGTCTATTCCAAGAGGAGCAAGGAAAATTACAAACCATACTGGACTGAAGAACTACAATGTTTGGAGGACAAAGTTGAAGATGCTAGGAAGACCGCAGAGAGAGAACAAACAACTGAAGCGAACATCTCTCTCAAAGCCATCTCAGCAAAATATAAAAGAACAGTAAATCAAACAACAAGAGATTGTTGGAGGAAAAAAACAGAAAACCTGAATTTTGACAGGGATGGAAACAAACTATGGAAACTAGTGAAAGCCATGAACAATGAAGGACCTAGAAACAAACAAATAACAATTAAACAAGGAAATGCCTTGCTTACAGGAAAAAAGGCTGCAAATGCACTAATGGAACACTATGCCAGTGCAAACCACATTGATATTACAGCCGAACAGAAGAAAGCAATCAAATATAAACAGATACATCATACATATACAGAGACAGCAGCAGAATATATGATGGCAAATCTAACAATGGAAGAAATGGAACAGGCAATGAATACCCTAAAAAAGAAGACATCACCAGGAAAGGATGGAATCACAAATGAAATGCTAATAGGACTAGGCACTAAGGCAAAAAAGAAACTACTAGCAGTCCTAAATTACAGCTGGAAGAGGGGAATAGTCCCACAGGCATAGAAGGAAGCTATACTAATACCAGTCCCAAAGAAAGGAAAAGACCTGGAAGAACCAAATGGCTATCGACCTATCAGTCTTCTTAGCTGTGTAGGAAATTAATGGAACGCATTATCAATGGCAGGCTAACATGGCATCTGGAAGAAAACCAACTCTTAACACCTCACCAAGCAGGATTCAGAAAGTACAGATCTACTGAAGATCAAATAACCTATATAGCTCAGGAAATAGAGGATGCCTTCCAAGAGAAAAAGCACACACTGGCAGTCTGGATAGATTTAGAAAAAGCATTTGATAAAGTATGGAAGGAAGGACTGAAAGTAAAACTGCAAAAAATGCATGTTTGCGGGAAAATGTACAAATGGATCAGCCACTACCTTGAGAACAGAACTGCCAGGACAAAAGTACAAGGACAAACCAGCAAAATGATGCTGTTGGAGCAAGGTGTCCCCAAGGAGGAGTTCTTTCACCAACATTATTCCTAGCATATATAAACGACATCACGGAAAATTTTCCAGCCAGAGTACACACATCATCCTTTGCAGATGACCTAGCCATATGGACATCTGAAGAATATATTAGTACAGCTAACAGCAGAATACAGCAAGCCCTATTAGCGCTAGAGGACTGGTCAAAATCATGGCTAGTGAAGATAAGTGAGGAGAAAACAACATGCACAGTGTTCTCCCTCTCAAATAAAACTCAGCAACCTAAGCTGGTATTGAATGGAAAAATATTGCGCCATGAAGAAAATCCAAACTATCTAGGAGTCACCTTTGATCGTCGCCTGACATGGAAGACACAGGTTGAGAAAAATCGAACAAGAGCAAGGCAAAGAATGGCAATCATGAAAAAGCTTGCTGGTACAACATGGGGAGCAGATGAGAAAGTTCTCAAGAAGTTATATACTGGGCGGGTGAGGCCAGTACTGGAATATGGCATTGCAGCTTGGGCAACAGCAGCTAAGTCAAACTTTAACAAAATAAGTAGAGTCCAAAATCAAGGAATGCGAATCATAACTGGAAGCCTGAAGACAACGCCTATTAATGAATTAGAAAAGATCACTTGTTTACAACCAATGCAGGATAGAAGAGATAGCAGAACCCAGCAACAAGCAGAAAAATTTAGAAGATTGACAGACCACCCTATGTACAACAGATTTAATGGTTTTGGAAAAGGAAGACTGAAGCGTAGCAACTTTGTAGAAACTGCAAAACGAAGGATTAGGTCAGATCCTATTCTTAACATATCAACAGTCAAGCCCATACACAATGCACACAAGTTCCCAGCTTGGAGACAGCAGCAACTGCCTGAGATGATAGAAAACATTCCTGGTATTGAGAAAAAGAACACTCAGCATGAAACCGAAAGAAGAGAAATAACCCTAAACTACATAAAAGAACATTACCCAAGCAGGAATTGGACCCATGCATATACAGATGGATCAGCCAAAAATTCAATAGAGAATGGAGGAGGAGGAATTCTCCTAAATTTAAAAAATGGAGCGAAAAAAACACATTCAATGGCAACTGGAAAATTTTCAAGTAACTTCAAAGCGGAGGTAGGGGCTCTGAAAACTGCAGCAGAAATGCTCCTGATGGAGGAAAATAAAGAGAAGCAAATAGCTATCTTCACAGATGCAAAGTCAGCTGTCTCAATACTGAAGAGCAATAACAGCACATAACTAACTGACCTAAGAGCAGCACTCCATGGTCTATGCCAGAAATCCAAAAAAGTTGTAATACAGTGGATCCCATCACATTGCAGTATACCTGGAAACGAAGAGGCTGACAGACTGGCAAAAGAGGGCGGACGACTACCACAGCCTGACATAGACATAACCTATAATGAGGCAAAGAGGTTGATAAAAAGCACTTATAGAACCAAATGGGAATCAGAGCATCCAGGCCATCAGAAGGATGATGCATATTACAAACTCGACCGAAGAGAACAAGTAGCAATCTTCAGACTCCGCACAGGACACAACAGGCTGAAATACCACTTGTTCAATAAACTAAAGATAGGAGATACCGATGAATGTAATTGTAGAACTGGAAAAATGACAGCAAAACATTTGCTGCAGGATTGCCCAACGTATGCAGAACAGAGAAAGATATTTTGGCCCACACCTGCTTCATTTGAGGACAAGCTCTATGGAGATATCAACAAGCTAAAGTTGACCGCAGATTACTTTAACTATATACAGGTTGACATTTAAAGGTGCATGAAGACCCAGAGGCATGAAATGGAATATTGCTTGGATAGCAAATCCATTACGTGGAAAGTCCAAATCAAAAGCCCATTGTGTGGGCTTCATAAAAGGTGGAAAAGTGTCCTAGTGGCACGAAATGGAATATTGCTTGGATAGCAAATCCATTACGTGGAAAGTCCGAATCAAAAGCCCACTGTGTGGGCTTCATAAAAGGTGAAAAAGTGTCCTAGTGGCACGAAATGGATTATTGCTTGGATAGCAAATCCATTACGTGGAAAGTCTGAATCAAAAGCCCACTGTGTGGGCTTCATAAAAGGTGGAAAAGTGTCATAGTGGCACGAAATGGAATATTGCTTGGCTAGCAAATCCATTACATGGAAAGTCCGAATCGAAAGCTCACTGTGTGGATGTCATCTGCAGACTGCATACTTCTGGTTTCCGGAAGAACAGCCTATGGTGAACGGAAGGCCCAATATACGGAAGTGAGGCTAAGCAGCCATGTGCAGGACGTGACGATTCCTTGGGTGAGCCCAGTACCAGAGCGCTATGTATCGGCTCTGCAAGTATGGAAGCCTCCTTGGATGGCGGGGAATGCCCATGGTCTGCCCCTGCCTTCCCTTGAGGGCTGACCAGGATCTTTGGCTGTTCTATATGGACCAGCTGGGATGGGGGATAACACCACAACATTGAGAGTCAAACGTCCTAAGAAACCCCCGGGAAGGTTAACCCGGTCAACAAATGCCCGCAGAAGTCGGATGTGTCGGCCTAACGGCGCAAGAACGCAGCTCTGCTGTAAACAGGCACAACGCAATCACATCCGAAAAAAAACTCCGGATGAACGACGAAGAAGAACAAGAGGGAAAGATTAATTGAACATGTAGTGATTAGTTTGTAATGAAAAGGAATAGAATAAATGGACGAGAAGTGGTTTGTGAACACTGGGAGAATGATATTTGAATTCTGTCTTTCCGTCTGTGTGATCTCCACATTTCTCTGTTCTTTCCTTCAATCTACCCTCCACATCACTTTGTCCTTTCCCTCTATCCACTCTTGGCATCTCTCTTTCTTTGTTCTTCTATCTACTTTCCCCATTTCTTTGTTCTTACCTTCTGTCTACTCTCCCAATCTCTTTGTGTTTTCCTGTCTACTCTCCACATCTCTTTGTCCTTTTCCTTCTGTCCACTGTCCCCATCACTTTGTCCTTTTCCTTCTATCCACTGTCCCCATCTCTTTGTCCTTTTCCTTCTATCCACTGTTCCCATCACTTTGTCCTTTTCCTTCTATCCACTGTCCCCATCACTTTGTCCTTTTCCTTCTATTCACTGTCCCCATCACTTTGTCCTTTTCCTTCTATCCACTGTCCCCATCGCTTTGTCATTTTCCTTCTATCCACTGTCCCCATCACTTTGTCCTTTTCCTTTTATCCACTGTCCCCATCACTTTGTCCTTTTCCTTCTATCCACTGTCCCCATCACTTTCCTTCTATCTACTTTCCCACCTCTCTGTCAGTTCCTTCTATCTACTCTCCCCATCTCTTTGTTCTTTTATTCCCTCTACTCTACTCTCTCCAAATCTCTTTGTTGTTTCCTTTATCCACTCTCCCCAACTCTCTATCGTTTTCTTCTATCTACTCTATCCATCGCTCTATCCTTCCCTATAATCGAATATCCTCATCTACTATTGATCATTAGTATTGGCACTCATCGCTGGCTGTTGAAGATGAGGACGGAACACTTATAGAAATGCCCCGAGTGCGGTGATGACGGTTCTTGACTTAACTCAACTCTCCATCTCTCTGTCCGTATGTTCAACCTACTCTCACTCTCATAATATTTTCTCTAATTATCTCGCTCACTTATTATTCCCTCCAGGCCTCTCTTCTTCATTTTCTCCTATGCATTCCTTATTCCGTCTGCCTTAACTCTCAACTCTCCTCTCTATCTTCATGTCAGTTTCTCCTTTCTATATTCTACAACTCTCATTCCCTCACTGTTCAACATTTAACCGCATGCTACTCATCAACCCGGACTCCTCTACTGTCCTCCTTTCTCTCTGACGAACCCTCCCTCAATTTGCCACTGCCCGTCTCTACACAAAGCTTGGACACAAAATATAGAACCAAAGTGGGGGTAAACGGGCAGTGAATGACAGAGATTGAGACACCAGAGACCACAAATTATCATGTGAATGGTTGGGCTTTTCTAAAGAGCATCGATGAAATATTTATGTCACGAACTTGCCACATAGTATCTCACGGATTGTCATAACAGATCAATAGTGTGGGATAGACAGATGGGAACCGTTGCAGTAATGTGAGAGAGAATGAGAGAGCAGGAGAGAGAGAGAGAAAGTGTGTGTGTGTGTGAAAGAGAGAGAGAGAGAGAGAGAGAGAGAGAGGGTCAGTCTGTAGTGTGTGAGTGCGAGAGAGAGAGAGAGAGAGAGAGAGTCAGTCTGTAGTGTGTGAGTGCATGAGAGAGAGAGAGAGAGTCAGTCTGTAGTGTGTGAGTGCGTGAGAGAGAGAGAGAGAGAGTCAGTCTATAGTGTGTGAGTGCGTGAGAGAGAGAGAGAGAGAGAGAGAGTCAGTCTGTAGTGTGTGAGTGCATGAGAGAGAGAGAGAGAGTCAGTCTGTAGTGTGTGAGTGCGTGAGAGAGAGAGAGAGAGTCAGTCTGTAGTGTGTGAGTGCATGAGAGAGAGAGAGAGAGAGTCAGTCTGTAGTGTGTGAGTGCGTGAGAGAGAGAGAGAGAGAGAGAGTCAGTCTATAGTGTGTGAGTGCGTGAGAGAGAGAGAGAGAGACAGTCTATAGTGTGTGAGTGCGTGAGAGAGAGAGAGTCAGTCTATAGTGTGTGAGTGCGAGAGAGAGAGAGAGAGAGAGAGAGAGAGAGAGAGAGAGAGAGAGAGTCAGTCTATAGTGTGTGAGTGCGTGAGAGAGAGAGAGAGTCAGTCTATAGTGTGTGAGTGCGTGAGAGAGAGAGAGAGAGAGAGAGAGAGGAAAGAGAGTCAAACAGTCTGTAGTGTGTGTGAGAGAGAGAATCTAACAGAGTCTGTAATGTGTAAATATATGTGTGAGAGAGAATGAGTCAAACATTATGTAGAGAGAGAGAGAGAGAGAGAGAGAGAGAGAGAGAGAGAGAGAGAGAGAGAGAGAGAGAGAGAGAGAGAGAGAGAGAGTTTGACAGTCTGTATTGTGAGAGAGAGAGACCTAGCCAACCATTCTGTAGTCAGAGAGAGAGAGAGAGAGAGAGCGAGAGAGAGAGAGAGAGAGACAGAGAGACAGAGAGAGATATCGAATTTATTTTCAAATAGTTAAGAATTGTTCATGCAGGGCCGTTTAGCATTCTGCTCTCTTTAACCCTTTCATTAAATACAATATTTCAGCCCAGAGACGTCCAACGTGCATAAACTGTCTCTTCGTACTGTGACGTAGTTGATTCGTGTCACACGCCGGCCTGTTGCACATACATGTTGACTTTTCGTCTTCGACTTGACGACATAATTCGAGTTCCCCAAAATTCGGAGAAGGAGGGACACTTCGACGACGACGATAACGATGACGACGACAACGACGACGACGACGACGACGACGACGGCGGCGGTGGCGGCGGCGGCGCCGACGACGACGACGACGACGACGACGACGACGACGACGACGACGACGACGACGACAACAACAATAACGACGACGATGACGACGAAAGCAGCAGCAGCAGCAACAACAACAACAACAACAATAACAACCACAACCACGACGACGACGACGACAACAACAACAACAACAACAACAACAACAACAATAGTTGACGGTTCAGAAAGCATTGACAAACTATTGAACTAACTTTGCCCAGTAAATCACAATCATTCAATAAATGCTGGGGTTGATCAAACGTAATGTAAAGCACATACAACTAACTTTTTAATTTGCATTGCTTTCTGAGCTGCCGACGCTCGTACCATTAGGAAATCAACGAATAGCAATCTGCTTCCAAGCCGGTAAGTCGGAAATATGATGCTACGCTCACAAAACGCTAAATCACAGACACCGACCTAAGGAGTGTTAGTAAGCTGCATATCCTTTACAGGACGTAGCAGTCAACCCCCAACGGTTTTTTTGGGGGGTTTGTGATTCCTAGGCGAGTTTACTTTCAATAGTTTGCCATTGCTTTCTGAACAACAACAATACCATTAAAAAAAAAAACAAACAAACAAACAAACAAACAAACAAACGAATCAACGTAAGGCGGTCTGCTGCCAAATTACAAACAGCTGTGTTTCGAACGCGGTATGCGGGATTACGAACTGCGCCCATAACCCCTTCGTTACAGAGTCGGCTAAAGAGTGTAGTCAGACATAATTTGGGGCCTGTAAGTGACGAGCTGAACATTGATAATGTAGTAGAAATGTATGTAATGGGAAGAAGAGTGAAGCTAGAATGTGAATGTATGGGACAGATAGAAGGAACAAGAGAGGGAGGGACCTGTCCGTGAGGGATAGTGCATTGGAATTTGTACAGAATGAACAGCTAAAGACATTAAAGGAGGAGCAGTCGTCCGATGATGAGAAGTCAGTGACTGTTCCAACTGCCAGGATTAAAGAAATTTGCAGCAAGTGGGCAGACGTTGAAGACTTCATTGTGAACCATCATCTAAACAAACTTGTTGCTAACAGGGCAGTAAACCTGATGAATGCTAACACGATGGCCCACTTCAGAAAGATTCTCTAGCAAAGGAAACGACAAATTTCCCTTGATAGTTTCTTGATGCAGAGAGATTCCCAGTCGGCTGCCAAGAAACAGCGTTAAGAAACTCCTGAAATTAAAGATTCAGAATAGCAAAGAAAGTGACACATTTTCCATTATCGTTTTCTTGGTAAGAAAGATAGACTAAATCTTTTATTTTTATTTAACACTAGCTGACCCGGCCCGGCTTCGCCCAGACTCTGGTGGGGAGCATCTCATTTAATTCATATAAGTAGTCATATAAGTTCTCGTTCCCGTTACCGACTATCTGTCTGTCTGTCTGTCTGTCTGTCTGTCTGTCTGTCTGTCTGTCTGTCTGTCTATCTGTCTGTCTGTCTGTCTGTCTGACCCGGCCTGTCTTCGCCCAGACCCTGATGGGGAGCATCTCATTTAATTCATATAAGTAGTCATATAAGTTCCCGTTCCGACTATCTATCTGTCTGTCTGTCTGACCCGGCCCGGCTTCGCCCAACTCCTGGTGGGGAGCATCTCATTTAATTCATATAAGTAGTCATATAAGTTCCCGTTCCCGACTGTCTGTCTGTCTGTCTGTCTGTCTGTCTGTCTGTCTGTCTGTCTGTCTGTCTATCTATCTATCTATCTGTCTGTCTGACCCGGCCCAGCCCATGGTGGAGAGCATCTCATTTAAATTATATAAGTAGTCATATAAGATCCCGTTCCCGACTATCTGTCTGACTGTCTGTCTGTCTTGGGTAAATGTAGGAGGGAGGAGGAAGAGGGAGGTGGAGGAGGGAAGAGGAGGGAGGAGACAGGAGGAGTAGGGAGGAATAGGAGGGAGGAGGAGGGATTAGGAGGAGGAGGGAGGAGTAGGGTGGAGGAGGAGGCGAGGAGGAGGGAGGAGGAAGAGGGAGAAGGAGGGAGAAGGAGGGAGGAGGAGAACGCAGGAGGAGAAGGGAGCAGGAGGAGGAGAGGGAGGAGGAGGGAGAGGGAGGAGGAGGGAGGAGGAGGAGAGAGTAGGAGGAGGGAGGAGGCGGAGGGAGAAGGAAGAGGGAGGAGGAAGAGGGAGAAGGAGGAGGGAGAAGGAGGAGAAGGAGGGGGATGAGGAGGAAGGAAGAGGAGGAGGGGAGGAGGAGGAGGGAGGAGGAGGAATGTGAAGGGAGGAGGAGGGAGGAGGTAGAGGGAGGAGGAGGAGGGAGGCGGAGAGAGGAGGAGGAGGAGGAGGAGGGGAAGAGGGAGGAGGAGGAATGTGAAGGGAGGAGGGGGGAGGAGGTAGAGGGGAGGAGGAGGGAGGAGGAGGAGTAGAGGGAGGAGGAAGAGGGAGGAGGCGGAGAGGGAGGAGGAGGAAGGAGGAGGGGGAGGAGTGAGGAGGAGGGAGGAAGATGGAGGAGGAGGGAGGAGGAGTGATGAGGAGGAGGGAGAAGGAGGATGGAGGAGGAGAAAGGAGGAGGAGGGATGAGGAGGGATGAGGAGGAGGAAGGAGGAAGAAGAGGGAGGAGGAGGAATGTGAAGGGAGGAGGAGGGAGGAGGTAGAGGGAGGAGGAGGAGAGGGAGGAGGAGGAAGGAGGAGGGGGAGGAGGGAGGAGGAGGAGGGAGGAAGAAGGAGGAGGAGGGAGAAGGAGGGATGAGGAGGAGGAGGGAGGAGGAGGAAGAGGGAGGAGGAGGAATGTGAAGGGAGGAGGAGGTAGAGGGAGGAGAGGAGGAGGAGAAGGAGGAGGAGGGATGAGGAGGAGGGAGGAGGGGGAAGAGGGAGGAGGGAGGAATGTGAAGGAGGAGAAGGGAGGAGGTAGAGGGAGGAGGAGGGAGGAGGAGAGAGTTAGGAGGAGGAAAGGGAGGAGGAGTGAGGAGGAGAGAGGGAGGGGGAGGAGGGAGGAGGAGGAGGGAGGAAGAAGGAGGAGGAGGGAGAAGGAAGGATGAGGAGGAGGAGGGAGGAGGAGGAAGAGGGAGGAGGAGGAATGTGAAGGGAGGAGGAGGGATAGGGAGGAGGGGGAGGGGAAGAGGAAAAGGGTAGGAGGAAGAGTGGAGAGGAGGGAGGAGGTAGAGGGAGGAGGAGGAGGGAGGAAAACGGAGGAGGGAGGTGGAGAGAGGAGGAGGAGGTAGGAGGAGGAGGAAGAGGGAGGAGGAGGGAGGAGAAGGAAGGAGGAGGAAGAAGGAGGAGGAAGAGGGAGGAGGATGGAGGAGGGAGAGGGAGGAAGAGGGAGGAGGAGGAAGGAGGAGGAAGGAGGAGGAAGAGGAAGGAGGAGGAAGAGGGAGGAGGAGGAAGCGGAGGAGGAGGATGGAGGAGGGAGAGGGAGGGAAGGGGGAGAGGGTAGGCGGAGGAGGGGAAAGGAGGAGAAGAAGGAGAAGGAGGGAGGAGGAGGAGGGAGGAGGGGAGAGGAGGAGGGAGGAGGCAGAGGGAGAAGAAGGAAGGAGGAGGAGGAAGGAGGGAGAGGAGGGAGGGAGAATGAGGAGGGGAGGAAGGAAAGGGAGGTGGAAGAGGAGGAGGAGGGAGGAGGAAAGAGGTAGGGGGAGGAGGAGGTAGAGGGAGGAGGAGGAGGAGGAAGGAAAGGGAGGAGGAAGAGGAGGAGAAGGGAGGAGGGAGGGTGGAGGGAGGAGGAGGAGGTAGAGGGAGGAGGAGGGAGGAGGTAGGAGGAGGAAGAGGGAAGAGGGAGAAGAAGGGAGAAGGAGGAGGGAGGATGAGGGAGAAGGAAGCAGGAGGAGGAGGGATGAGGAGGGAGAGGGAGGAGGAGGAAGATGAGGGAGGAGGGGGAGGAGGCGGAGGAGTAGGAGGGAGGAGGATGGAGGAGGAGGGGAGAGGAAGAGGGAGAAGGAGGAGGGAGGAGGGAGAGGGATGAGAGGGAGGAGGAAGAGGAGAAGGGTGGAGGGAGGAGGTAGAGGGAGGAGAAGAGAGGAGGAGAGAGTTCGCCATTCCGAATTCATACTCGTCTAGTTCTTCCCTTCTACACGACTGTAGATAACTTCCTTACACATAAAAAGATGAATTGTTATTGATACTGCCGTGGCATGGAGGAATATCAGCAGCAGAGTTGATCCAAAAAACCAAAGACTGAGATCTACGGAGAGCCATGAACGCCTACGCCAGCCGGCACGGCACTTGATGATGATGATTGCCGTGTGACGATTCTGTGTAGTCACGTCATTTTCTTCCCTTTCCCTAGCGTTTTGGTTCGGGGATTCTTTCATCATCATCATCATATATTTACGTACGTATTTTGGGAGGGGAGGAGGGAGGAGGAGGAAGAAGAAAAAAAAACTATGACAGTTGACAGCTCTGGAATGAAAGGAAGGCGTGTAGAAAATTTCATCTCAATCGGATGGGCCGTTCGCGAACAAATAAAGGACATACATATATATTTACATATATATTTACATACATACACTTTGTTTTATAGATATAGATTTAACTTATATGGTTGTTTTCTGTCTCTTTCTTTAATACGTGAAGTACACGTATTCTTTGCGTTTTGTCAGGTAAACAACAGGATGTTAATAATAAAAGAACGATTCTTTCATCTTAAAACGGATTGTCTCTATTTCATTGATTTCAGTGTTTCGGGTTACGAATGTTTCGGGTTTCGGGTTTCGAACCGAGTTCTGGAACGAATTAACTTCGTTACCCGAGGTACCACTGTACACTTGTTCCTGCAGCGAGACTCCGTCGTCATTTGGAGGTGACAGGTTCGAATCCCGATCGGTAAATCAGCTTTTTAAGCTTTCAAATTTTCTGTTGTCTAGTGCGTCCCTAAATTCCCC
>JACEFZ010017171.1:0-110760 GCA_014155875.1 Cepaea nemoralis | reverse complement strand
CAAAAAAAAAAAAAAAAAAAAAAACGGGGAAAAAAAACAGAGACAGAGAGAACAGACAGACAGACAAAAGGACAAACGAGGAAAGAAAGAGAGACTGATTGACATGCAGAATTGGGGTAACCAAAGAAGGTAAATGACTCGTGCCCCGGTACACGCTTGATTTCTCAACCGTGTGTCTTAGTGACATCGTTCTACACACTTGCTCTGTTTCTCGTATCCATCTCATGACACTCACATGGTGGCTATTGTCATTTTTTATCTTCCGCGAACTAATGACTAACTATTGAAAAAACTGGAAATCAAGAATTGGGTTATTAAACTCATCATCATCATCAAGTGCCGTGCCGGCTGGCGTAGGCGTTCATGGCTCTCCATAGATCTCGGTCTTTGGTTTTCTGGATCAACTCTGCTGCTGATATTCCTCCATGCCACCGTCTCAATCCATCCAGCATCACTTCTCTTGGTCTACCTCTGCCTCTCTTTCCCTCGATCTTTCCAGTTGTTACGATGTTCTCCAATGACTCTCTTCTCATCACATGACCGAGGAAAGCTGTTTGTCTCTGTCTTATTGTTCTAGTTTCGTTAGCCTGTTTCAGGCAGTCGTCGTTAGTTACTCTGACAGTCCAAGGAATTCGCAACATTCGTCTCAGGAACCACATCTCTGTTGCTTCTAATTTCTTCTTAATTTGTTCATTTACATTCCAAGATTCACTGCCATACAGCAAAACTGGTTCTACATAGCATTTCATCACTCTCTTTCTTACGTTCAGTGATAGTGACTTATTGCATAAGATACTCTTCATTTTCTGAAATGCGGCCTTTGCCTGCCCTATTCTGCTCCTAATCTCTGTTGTACATCTTCCATCTGATGTTATAAATGCCCCTAGGTATCTAAAATTATCAACTTGGTTAAGGATTTTCCCTTCTATTTCTATGTCACATTTTGGTGTCACCATTTTCTTTGATATTACTATTGTTACTGTTTTCTTGATATTCAAGGAGAGTTCTTTCCTTGCACTCTCTGTTACTACAACGTCTAAAAATTGTTGTAGGTCTGTTGAATTATCCGCCACCAATACTGTGTCATCTGCATAGCGTATATTATTTATATTATAACCTCCAACTAGTATTCCTGGCATCTCTTTGATCCCTCTCATTATTACTTCGCTATAAAGGGAGAAAAGATCTGGTGACAAGACACACCCTTGTCGTACTCCTAGCTTTATCTGTTCGTAACTACCCTCTTTATTTCCCATTTTAATTGCTGCTACTTGGTTCCAGTAAATATTCTTTATTATTCTTAAATCTTTTCCATCAGTGTTGATATCTTCCAACATTTTAATCAGTTCATCATGTTTTACTTTATCAAATGCCTTAGTATAATCTATGAAGCACAAATATATGTCTCTCTGTTTCTCTATTGACCTTTCTATTAGTGTCCGTAATGTATAAATTGCATTGTTTGTGCCCTTTCCTTCCACAAATCCATACTGTTCTTCACTAATTTCCATTTTGATTTTCTTTTTGGTTCTTCTCATTATGATTCTGAGTAGAAGCTTAGTGATATGGTTCATAAGGTTAATTGTACGAAAATCTTCACAATCAATCAGCATATCACTGGGTAAATATCCACTGCTGTAAATATCATTCAACATTTTGGTTAATATATCTACTCCAAATTCTCCCAATACTTCTAATTCTTCTATTGTGATTTCATCTGGCCCAGCTGTTTTTCCTTTCTTCATACGTTTCATAGCGTCAGCGACTTCTTCTTTCAGAATAGGTGGACCTTCTAAGTTACTATCTTCTGTTAATTCTTCCCTTTCTCCTTCATATAATTCTCTTATATACTCATTCCACCTCTTCATTATAGCATCTTCCTCTCTTTTATTAAACTAGGTGACATAAATTGGGTAAAGGTGAACAGGATTTGTAATAGCTATGAAGTTAATAGGTAAAACAACTAAAGGACAAAAGTTAATAAGCATTACAATTATCGTTGAATGCACAATTTTAAGAAAGAAATAAAAAAGGATCAGCCTTCATCATCACCATCCGCATGTGCCATGCCGATAAGCGTGTGCGGTCATGCTTCGCCATCTCACGCGATCACCAAAGTCGTGGAACAGCTCTGTGTTCTTGTCTCGACAATACTACGTGGCCAAGCCATCCAGGTATTTACTTCTCTACGTTCGCCTTGTTCTCTTCCCCTCGATCTTGCCAGTTGTCACTAAGTTCTCCAATATAATTCTTCTCATAGCGTGGCCAAAATATTGGGACTATCTACCTTTAATTTCTCTAATCAATTTACGGTTTTCGTTTGTTCATCTTCATCTTACCAACGGAATTATTCCAACTGTCCCATAGAACTGACAAATATAAATACCTAACCAGAAGAATTTAGATGCAGATTTCTTGGTTCACATTTCTTCTTGAGGGGTAACTCTTTCACCGGCAAAAGCCAATCTTTCTAAGTTGAACAACTGTAACCGGTCGTCGCATCAATCCCTCGTCCAGTACTTGGTCTTTGACAATGTCAAACGATGGGCTAACTACGTTGAATTGTGATAGTATGGAAGCTTCTTTGATTTCAATAAAACATTTATTGGGTTGGGGTATGCGTGCGTGCGTGCGTTCGTGTGTGTGTGTGTGTGTGTGTGTGTGTGTGTGTGTGTGTGTGTGTGTGTGTGTGTGTGCTCTCGAAAATTCTAAGCCAGCGATTTTGTTGCAGCGGCAATCTATATTCTTGATTTTCAATATGGCGTTAAAATATTGGTATGGTACAACAAGCTATCGAAGCCATGCGCCCTACTTTGTTCATTCACGGATGTATAACATCTCTTCTAGACTTTGATCCAGAGTCTAGGTAAGTATTCAGCGCAGAATGAAATGATAACCTCTCCTACTGAGGAACGTACGAAGGAACGAAATATATTTTCAAAGCGTCACATTTAAAGCTTTACATTCGGCCCTTCCAGTCACCAATTTTTCGTGCATCTATTATCTATTATGTATGTTACATTCACATGCGGAAAAAAATCATGTCACATAACTGTTTTGAGCATAAACAATGCATATTACCATATTATGAGACAGGCAGGTAGGCAAACACATATACACATGCACATGCTCAAACACATACATGCACACCTGCATACATATTTACATAATTTACACAAACTCTCACAGTTGTGCACCCACAATGGCGGTAATGAAGCAATAATTTTTTAAAGACCTCTTAGTCCGAATTTGTGCCTTTCGGCACATTGTGGTCCACAAACGCCGGTCTACCAGTGTTAGTGGTCAGTGATTTGGTGATTCGAGTTAGTTTGGATGACCGCCTCTGCACCCTGGCCAGATCAAACACAGATGACTACATTTTAGAAATTTAGCATAGTTCACAGCAGTCAGAAATTCACGGTGCTTGCCTACCCCCATCAAATCCAGACAACCAAACGCTTCAATTAACAAAACACTCGTAGTCTATCCCTTAGCAGATGTCAACAGGTGGCCCTAAAATAATGGGACTATTCTATACCGTTATTAATCGATCGGAGAAGTAACCTCTTTATCTGTTTGTGTTTTAATATTATTAAATTTTCATCTTTCATGTTTTTTCTTGTTGTTTTTGTTTAAAGATCTCCTTGTGTTCTTCACGAATATGGTTATTATGGAAATGTCGATTCGTTGTGTCGTGTTATAACTTATTTTTTATTTTACTATTACTTTTTGTTGGATGTCATCATTGATCCCCCCTCCCCTCCCCCTCCCCCACCCCGTGATTTACGCTTGCCGTGGTGGAGTTCCTTGTAAGGTAAGTACACTGTCAGTGTTTATTATCTCTGACTTGTTCGCAGGAGTTACACGTCCCTGCTTGGATTTCCCACTCTATATCGCATCTTACGAGTGTTTCTATGAGCAATGGGCATGAGCTTCACTTAGTATTTAAAGATGTCACTACAGAACATGTTAATGTTTTAGTTGTACACTCTGGAAAATGTGTTTGAGAGTTTCAGATAGGGTGCACAAAGTATAGAGTAAAACAAACGATGAATATATTCTAGAGCTGCCTCTCGCTGCATGAAAGAACGATAATGGAGCATAATTGTTTCGTGGACCACAGTTTGAGCAACTCTGTATGGTGTCATTGTTTATAAGATGTTTTATACAGCATCTTAGGAGCATAAGAAATAGATACATGATAATGATAATGGAGCTATGGTGTAAGCTTTCATGCAGTTAATACGACTTGGTAATGTATTAGACACCTAACTTTATAATGTACAATTATTGTTTTTTATTCCCTGTTCAGAGCCGACGCCAGGACTGTAAGCTATAGATTCCTGTCTTAAGGAAACTAATGATATAAAACCTCGATAAACTAACGTAATAGACGAAATTGAGAAGCCATAGCAAGGAATTTGCTGATAAAAAAGCGGAACAGACTAATGCAATAGCGGGTAAAGAAACGCAGTAATGAGGAACTATATTTAGGCGTCTTTAAAATGTCTCCGGTAAAATGTAACGGGCCGTGCTTTCATACTATCAAGGCATTTTTGTTGATGTGCATTTCGGCCCGTATTTTGCAACCAACCAGAGCTGGATGGGTGATGTGATTAACAGTGCACCGCTTGTCTCATACAGCTGGGCATTCTGGGACACCATTTGAATGAAACATGGTCAAATTTACAGATTCCTGGTCATGACAAACTGCCGCTTCTTTCGAGATTTGAACCAAGGGTCTACTGGCCGGCTGGCGAATGCACTAGAAACCACTCTCAAAGTGGCTGGTGTTTTATTACAAATATAAAATAATGGACAAAAAAATCACCATCATCATCAAGTTCCATGCCAGTAGACGTAGGCGTTCGTGTCTCTCAACAGATCTCGATCTTTGTTGTTCTGGATCAACTCTGTTGTTGATATTCCTCCGTGCCGCCGTGTCAGTCCATCCAGCATCATTTCTCTTGGTCGGCCTCTGCCTCTCTTCCCGTTGATCTTTCCAGTTGTCACGATGTTCTCCGATACACTGAAAAAAAAAGTTTTAAGATGTCAGACAGTGAAAGATGCATGCGCGATTAGCTTCAGGAGCAACGAAAAGATAAGTATTTGACGAACAGATTCACCAACTATCTATCGGTCCTTGCAATCCATCCATCCATCATGTGCCATGCCGGTAAGCGTGGGCGCTCATGTTCTGCCATCTCACTCGATCACCAGAGTCGTGGATCAGCTCCGTGTTTCTGTCTCGATCATGCCAAAAGGCCAAGCCATCCAGGTACTTGCTTCTAGGTCTTCCAATTGGTCTGTTTCCCTCGATCTTCCCAGTTGTCACTATTGTCCTTGCAATACATAACACAATTATTATTTTTTTTTTCAAAACCAAAATAGCAAACTATTAATTGACAATGAAACTGATAGGTCAGATATATGATGATTATGATAGATCAGAAAGAAAACATATATGACTATTGTGAATGACCACCAATACTGAAAACGAGTTAGTTGCATATCATTTACAGGACGTCGCAGTCAACCCCAGCATATTTGGTTGCTTTGTGATTACTTGGCAAGTTTACGTTGAGCAGTTTGCCATTGCTTTCTAAAGCACAGTCACTCATACCATTGTATGAAAATCAACACAAGGGGGTCTGCTGCCAAATCGCCCGCAGTTGTGTTTGGAGCGCGGCGTGCAGGATTACGAATGGCAATATTGAAAGCAGAAGTACAAAATGTACTACACTTGAGGAGAGATAATTTCCGGGGACCAGGTAATATTACTTGGACGAAATTACAGCTGTTGGTGAACTGGGAATAAATGTGATAATAACATTGCTGAATGCGAACTGGAGCAGTGGATATGATGATCTCTGGAACTCTATTGTCAAAGCCCCGTCCAAGAAATTTGGTGCTTTCCATGACAGAGAACATCGCACAATTAGTTTAATGGTTGTTTTTGTTTTTTTTAAATTTAAAATTTAGTTGCATATCCTTCAGAGGACGAAGCAGTCAACTCCAGCATTGTGGCTGTTCGTAATCCCTGGGCAAATTTTACGTTCAATAGTTTGCGATTGCTTTCTGAACGACCGTACCTTTTTCGAAAAAGACCAGCAACGTTGTGTTTCGAAACCGGGTATACGGGATTGCGAATCGTGTCCGTTACCCCTTCGCCACGGAGGTGTTGCTTGATTCAAATATTGATGAGGTTTATAATGAGAAGAGTAACAAGTTAACTAACAAACTGTCATTTACTGCCAATATAGTACCTTGCGGTGTATGGCAGAGGGGTCTTTGAGCCTGAGGAATTAAGGCCGCCTGGCTAGTGCTGTTGCCGCGAACTGTGCAGGTTAGAATTCACACACACACACACACACACACACACAATTGATGATGAGAGTGTGGATTTATATAAAACACACAGACATAAGCAACATTATACACATCCCTTGAGTATTCATGGAAAGAACCATAGAACGAACGAACGAACGAACGAACGAACGAACAAACTTTATTTTCAAAGGGTTAAGAATTGGCCACGCTGGCCCGTCTAACATTCTGCCCTTCTCTCACTCTCTTTCATACATTATTTCATTCACACATCATTCAACAGCATTAATATAAAAGATGTGCATTATAAAGGCATGGGCAAAATTCGAACATCAAAACTACACGACACAGTAATATTAGATAATGGTCTGACACTTGTTATTAGCCATGTGGAATATACTGGCCTACAAAAAGGGGACTGGCTGTTATCTTAGGGTTTTGTTATTATTGTTATGATCTCTATTATTGAGGGGGAAGGTAATCCGTAGTGAGGAAGTGTTCGAATAATTTGCGATTATATGAATAGGGATTGGTGATGTCTTTGATTTCTTGAATATAAATGAACAAATGAATTCTTGAATAGAAATGAACATAGGTCTGTATACGTTTTGTGTTGACAACACTGCAGCATTAAACACATGGACACGTTAAGACAGAATTACAATGTTACGAAGTGTATACATGAATGGTAAATATCTTAGAATAATTTCTTTTTAAACTATAAATTGGTGACAGAAGACAGCTATAAGAATAACACCCCCCCCCCCCCCCACACACACACAATCACACACAAATGGAATTTGGCAACATAATAAACAATTTGCTATAAAGGTTTGTGTGCTACCACCCGATCGGTTCTCTCTGTACTGTGACGTCATGGTCAGATCCAAACACGTCATGTCAGGGATATCAGTTGGTAATCATACTGTACAAAAATAAAACCCTGTGATATGCTGATGACACGGTGACAATGAAACACAGTTAAAAGAAATGATAGAAATTGCAACAGAAGGTAAAAACACATGACGTTGTCTGAAAATTGAAGAACAATAGTAGTGGTGATTACAATGAACAAATGTCTTCCCCAATGCATCATTTAAGTGAATTGAACTAGTATGAAAGAAATCAATATATATAAGTATGTATTTAAGTATCTGAGTTCTTTGAAACAGCAAATGGAAGGTATATTAAAGAAGTTAAATGTAGAATCGCCCAAGCAAAAGAAGTATTTCTCAAGATGAAGAATAGTATGTGCAATATCTTTGTCAACTCGTTTGAGAAAAAGAGTTTTAAAAAACTATATAGAGCCAGTCCTTATGTACGGAAGAGAATTATGGACAATTAAAAAAAACTAATGAGTAATTATGTGGAGGCTGCAGGGATGAGATTTGACAGAATAATGATGAGAACATCTTGGACAGATAAAAGTGTCACAACAGTTAACTCGCATAGAGAACTGGTTACTCGCATCAGAAGAAGACATTTCTCATTCTTTGGATACGGCATGGGAAGGGGGAAGTTTGGGTACTCGTGACATCGGAACAGTTGGGGTACGTCGTAAGATCGGAACAGTTGGGGTACGTCGTAAGATCGGAACAGTTGGGGTACGTCGTAACATCGGAACGGTTGGGGTATGTAATGGCAACGGAACAGCTGGGGTACGTCGTGACACCAAAATAGTTGGGGTACGTCATGACAACGGAAAAATTGGAGTACGTCGCGGCAACGGAACAGCTGGAGTACGTCGTGGCACCGGAACAGTTGGGGTACGTCATGACAACGGAAAAATTGGAGTACGTCGTGGCACCGGAACAGTTGGGGTACATCGTGACACCGGAACAGTTGGGGTATGTAATGGCAACGGAACAGTTGGGGTACGTCGTGACACCGGAGCAGTTGGGGTATGTAATGGCAACGGAACAGTTGGGGTACGTCATGACAACGGAAAAATTGGAGTACGTCGCGGCAACGGAACAGCTGGAGTACGTCGTGGCACCGGAACAGTTGGGGTACGTCGTGGCACCGGAACAGTTGGGGTACGTCGTGGCACCGGAACAGTTGGGGTACGTCGTAACACCGGAACAATTGGGGTATGTAATGGCAACGGAACAGCTGGGGTACGTCGTGACACCAAAATAGTTGGGGTACGTCATGACAACGGAAAAATTGGAGTACGTCGTGGCACCGGAACAGTTGGGGTACATCGTGACACCGGAGCAGTTGGGGTATGTAATGGCAACGGAACAGTTGGGGTACGTCGTGACACCAAAACAGTTGGGGTACGTCATAACAACGGAAAAATTGGAGTACGTCGCGGCAACGGAACAGCTGGAGTACGTCGTGGCACCGGAACAGTTGGGGTACATCGTGACACCGGAGCAATTGGAGTACGTCGTGGCAACTGAACAATTGGGGTACGTCAAGGCAACGATGTAGCTGGGATACGTCGTAACACCGGAATAGTTGGGATACGTCGTAGCAACGGAACAGATGGAGCACTTCGTTGCAACGGAACAGATGGAGTACGTCGTGATACCTAAACAGTTGGGGTACGTCATGACAACGGAAATACTGGAGTACGTCGCGACAACGGAACAGTTGGAGTACGTCGTAGCAACGGAACAGTTAGGGTACGTCATGTCAACGAAACAGTTGGAGTACGTCGTGGCACCGGAACAGTTGGGGTGCGTCATGTCAACGAAACAGTGGAGTCCGTCGTGGCAACGGAACAGTTGGAGTACGTCATGTCAACGAAACAGTTGGAGTCCGTCGTAGCAACGGAACAGTTAGGGTACGTCATGTCAACGAAACAGATGGAGTCCGTCGTAGCAACTCAACAGTTAGGGTACGTCATGTCAACGAAACAGTTGGAGTCCGTCGTGGCAACGGAACAGTTAGGGTACGTCATGTCAACGAAACAGTTGGGGTACGTCGTGGCAACGAAACAGTTGGGGTACGTCGTGGCAACGGAACAGTTAGGGTACGTCATGTCAACGAAACAGTTAGAGTCCGTTGTGTCAACGGAACAGTTAGGGTACGTCATGTCAACGAAACAGTTTGGGTACGTCGTGGCAATGGAACAGTTGGAGTCCGTCGTGGCAACGGAACAGTTAGGGTACGTCATGTCAACGAAACAGTTGGAGTCCGTCGTAGCAACGGAACAGTTAGGGTACGTCATATCAACGAAACAGTTGGAGTACGTCGTAGCAACGGAACAGTTAGGGTACGTCATGTCAACGAAACAGTTGGAGTACGTCGTAGCAACGGAACAGTTAGGGTACGTCGTGACACCGGAACAGCTGGAGTAGGTCGTAGCATCGGAACAGTTGGGTTACGTCATGGCAACGGTGTAGTTGGGATGTGTCGTAACACCGGAACAGTTGGGGTACGTCATAGCAACGGAGCAATTGAGGTACGTCGTGGCAACGGAACAGCTGGAGTAGTCGTGGCAACGGACAGTTGGGGTACGTCATGGCAACGGTGTAGTTGGGATGTGTCGTAACACCGGAACAGTTGGGGTACGTCATGGCAGCGGAATAGTTGGGGTACGTCATGGCAACGGAACAGCTGCAGTAGTCGTGGCAACGGAACAATTGGGGTACGTCGTGGCAACGGAAGAGCTGGAGTAGTCGTGGCAACGGAACAGCTGGAGTAGTCGTGGCAAAGGAACAATTGGGGTACGTCGTGGCAACGGAACAGCTGGAGTAGTCGTGGCAACGGAACAATTGGGGTACGTCGTGGCAACGGAACAGCTGGAGTAGTCGTGGCAACGGAACAATTGGGGTACGTCGTGGCAACGGAAGGGTTGGACTACGTCGTGACAACGGAAACGCCAGAGAGTGGTAGAGAAAGGAGAAGACTGATAGAGAAGATTGTGGACAGTTTCACAGCATGACCTAAAAGGGCATCGGTAACAGATATGATTGGCAGTACATGAGGCAGACGGTTGTGGACAGGCATGATCACCAGCGCCATATGGCATGCAATACTTAGAAGAAGAAGATAATCAACGAATATGAGGGTTTTTTCAAACGGGATGAGAATGAAGAAGACTACAAAATTGCTGAGGTTTAAAAGTGTGGTACAACAAAGGGAAACAAGTTAAAGTCACATGTTTGAGAACACGCGCCTTTCCTGTGGTAAAACATGGCGGTCAGTTGTGTACTATGAAATATTTAATTGTCTTTTTCTTTTTTGAGCTCGCTTGATTTGAACTCAAGCTTTGTCCATACACGTTCTGCTGCTTCTATGAGTTATGAGTTATCAGTTAAGAAACTTCATCACTGCACTCAGGACATTGGCACACACCCTCCGTCCCCTCGTTCAATAGCCAGCGAAGAGTCGTACGTCTAATCGTTCCAACTGCCATCTGATTGAAAGTTCTCATGCTCTTCTCTCTCAGTTTTGAGATTACTTCAGAGCTCCATCCGCCCCTCACCCCAATATCATTCTCTCCACTTCAGGTTTCTCAGTTTGTTCCACAGCTTTTCCCCTGGTCCACCATGCGCCCGACTGTCTTCCCCTTGTCCATAGGTGATCTACCAACAAGAGGTGCATTCCCTATCAGCCTGTTCATTCCCACGCACTCCCGCATGAGCAGGACAGAAAATTCATACAATTCTCACAATCTGTGACCTCTGAAGCGAGGCAAGCCATTCCACACGAAACATTCCTTTCTCCACCTTACTAAGCATACTCCGTGAGTCCGTAATGAATACAATATGTGTTACACCGTTCACCTCCAACCATCGAAAGACTACTGTTACTGCTTCCACCGCCATGCTCATGCTGGAGGTTGTAGTCTCATATACCAGACTCTCCTTTTTCAAGCATCGTCCATAAGCCTTCGCAATGAAACCCCAACCACTACGTCTGTTTCTCACCACTGACACATCGGTGTAGATCACTATATCATCTTGATGTGTGTTGTCCTGAATCAGTTGTTACACCTCAGTTCAAACGCCTGGCGCCTCACCGTCCTTTCACGTTCGCAGCCAGATCAACTGTGGCCATTCAGTTCTCGGCATGTTGGCCCGTCCACTTTGAACTTTTTCTTTTATTTCCGCGTATCCTTTACAGGACATCGTTGTTAACATCAGCATCGTTCAGCTGATTGTTGATTTCTTGGCAAGATTACGCTCATTAGTTTGCCATTGCTTTCTGAGCGACCGGCTCACATACCCCGTAAGTTACCAACGCGGTGAGAACCGCTACCGATTCTCGCGCAGGTTACGTTCCTCACGTGGATATATGGGAGTACGGAGAACGACATTAACCCCTAGGGCAGGGAGACCGGCTTACCTTGAATTTGAGGTTTTATAAATAGAGTTTTCCATCTCCTAGATGGGCTGCTGTTTTTAGCTAACGGACCTCAACTCCACGGGGGCAAGAGGTTATAGAGCTTTGACTCGCTTGTGAACACGTCTTCAAGGATAAGAGGTATTTTCTAAGAATCAGATCCCAACCTGCAATCCCACCTCCCTCTCTGTGCCCACCGCCACTTGTCCGTGACTGCTTACTGGTCATTCGCAGCTAACCGCTATTTCTAGTGTCTGTTCCACGATCCCCCAACTGTGGACGCTTTGGGTCAGGGATTGTCGCCCCTGGCTTTCTATTACATCTGTTACACTAGACCAGGGGTCATCAAACTACGGCCCGCAACCCGGATCCGGCCCGCGACGTAATTTCATCCGACCAGTCGTCGGTATTCAAACTTGCTTGATATAACATACGTAACACGAGATGTTGTGATACAAGTTAAATGTAAATATTGTGTTTAGAATAATAGGAGATCTTCACACGTGCGGAGACCTCCTGGCTGTTATGTGTCTTAAATTTACTATTTTCAATTATAAGTGATTGTATCTGGATTTTCTTGTTTATTGTAATGTTTGCTTATTTCTCGCCATCCCAAGTCCTTCTCCGGCGCGCGGTAGCGTCGCCTGTGCTCTGACGTTACACAGGTCCGATGCTCCAGAAATAGTTTCTTCTTTTTGCCATTCATCCATTTTATGAGTATATATCAAAGATTTCTTTGTTTGACAGTGATAGGTAAGTGAACTACAACTGTGAATAGAGGGAATAAAGTAGCAAACATAGCATAAAAATGCTACAGAAGCCTCGTGTTATTACGAAAATATTATCCCTTGCACAGAAGAATTCCCCGGTCAGGGTGTTAATCGAGTTGGTCTCTAGGCCAGTGTTTTTCAACCTTCTCTGCTGAAGCATATCCTTACACAAATGTTTACGTTGCTCGAGGAACCGTGTGCGATGGTCCAAGTGTCTGTCCTTCTTTACCAGATGGGCAGAAATGTTGCATTTAAGAGATTTTGGTCTGTTTAGGCGGAATCTCTGGCTGCCACTCGAGGAACCTCGGATGAAAATCTTTGCTCTTGGCTGTTTATTTGGGCCGGCCCTATTTATATACTTTGCAAACCTTATTATGTGATATATTCTATTACCAAAGGTACCTATAAACTTTATATTATTACCTTTGGTGCGCCATAGCTTCACCAGTGACCCCTAGTCCTCTGCTTTTCTTGTGTTTCAATAGGATATTAATTATGTTTCTAATTTAATGTCTTTTTCCTTTTCAGATCCCGTGTACTTCACCCTTCATTATGGCTACTAAAAAAAAAAAAAGTTGACGCCGAATGTCGCGTTTTCACAGAAGAATAGGGAGTAAAGTACTTCGTTAGTTTGACTTCTTTAGTTGTTTGGCTGCCTTTCCGTGCCTTATTATGCGTCTTACATAATTGCATGGTTTCAATTAATGTCTTGTGTTCATTAATTATTTTAAGAGGCATCAACATTCTTATTATAATATGAGCCACATTTCCGTGTCCACTACTTATACTAGCATCTTCATTATCTACACACACGTGTATTTATATGTAGCATTAATAAGACATGCATTAATTATAATTACACATTTCCTATGTGCATATTGTTATTGTTGGTTAGTTAGTTAATTAGTTAGTTAGTTAGTTAGTTAGTTAGTTAGTTAGTTAGTTAGTTAGTTAGTCACGGTTCCAACTTCACAGCAACAGGTCGTCCCCATTATGCTCCGTTCCTGTGCCAGTGAATATTACATAAAACGCTCCCCACTGCCCAATGTGAAAAGTGGAAAAGACGGGAGTCTCGACAAACAACAGCCCGCACAGATACACTGTGCATAATGCCGCCGCCAGAATGTCAACACAATAGTCCCCAACGAAACATCCAGTTTATCTCTGATGGAATCGGCAGTCATTTTCCCATCTGAATGTTTCCTAGATGTTCACCCACACAGTCCACGAAAATACAGTTCATCGTCGATGGCAGTGGCAGTCAACCAGAAGCCCAGCAGCCACGCATTTCTGCATATGGCAAAACCCGGTCTACTCTGGGACATAGACAGCTGCCATCGCTCTGAACATGCAGTCACGTTACAAAAAACCTCGGGCAGATTCAAAAGCATTTCACACGAAACTCACAGCTCACAGTGTCGCACCACGCACTCACTCAGTAGCAGGGCGACGGAACCATAGCCTCCTTAGTCGCCTCCTACGACATGCTTGGTAGGCTACAGTGTTGCTATTCTTTGCTTCCCTTATTGGCCCCGGCAACACACGGGAGATATTATTATTGTTGTTACAGGTTAACCTCAAATGTGACGTATTAATGAAATAAAGTATGATAGCAGAGCGATGAGAACAGCAGAATATTTGACTGGCCTGCGTGACTTTTGAAAATGACGTCCGTTTGAACGATCGTTCCTCACATTCTCTCTCATTGAATCTCCCTTTCCCTATTTTTCTCTCCTCCACCCCCTGTTCTTTATATATATATATATATATATATATATATATATATATATATATATATATATATATATATATATATATATATATATATATATATATATACTAGCTGACCCGGCCCGGCTTCGCCCAGTCCTTGGTGGGAAGCATCTCATTTAATTCATATAAGTAGTCATATAAGTTCCCGTTCCCGTTACCGACTGTCTGTCTGTCTGTCTGTCTGTCTGTCTGTCTGTCTGTCTGTCTGTCTGTCTGTCTGTCTGTCTGTCTGTCTGTCTGACCCGACCCGGCTTCGACCAGCCCCTGATGGGGAGCATCTCATTTAATTCATATAAGTAGTCATATAAGTTCTCGTTCCCGTTACCGACTATCTGTCTGTCTGTCTGTCTGTCTGTCTGTCTGTCTGTCTGTCTGTCTGTCTGTGTCTGTCTGTCTGTTTGTCTATCTATCTATCTCTGTCTGTCTGTCTGTCTGTCTAATAGACCCATCCCTCTGTCTGTCCCTCCGTCTATCCCTCCCTCCCTCCCTCCCTGTCTGTTTGTCTATCTATCTATCTATCTATCTATCTATCTATCTATCTATCTATCTATCTATCTATCTATCTATCTATCCATCTATCTGTCTGTCTGTCTGTCTGTCTGCCTGACCCGGCCCGGGTTCGCCCAGCCCCTGGTGTGGAGCATCTCATTTAATTCTGAGTAGGTAAGAATCCGCTCTGCCTTCAAAATGTTGACGTGAAGATTTTCTTCCTGCAGCTGCTTCTGTATTTGTTCATCAGTAAGCTCCATTTTTAGCCGCTTGACCATCCATCTGACTGTGTTTGAATCAGTGTTTCTGATTCTGGTGTCTTGGTCCTCCTTCCTCTCACAAGTTTTTGTGTTCGTCTGTGGGTAGTCGTCGGTCTTCTTATTGGTAGTTTCATTGACTGTAGGTTCAGATACTTTATTACAGCTTGCATGCAGACTCTCCAAAGGCAGGTTCGTCTTCTTGATAGTCTGGTCGGTTATCTCACTATGCATCTTGGAAGCTGCTTGTTTCTTTGTGCTATTACGACGTGCCATTTTCCCCCCGTATCAGGCTGCTTAAAATGTGTAAGGCGTCTTGGCTTGATAGCGCTGAGAAGTGCTGTCAAGCGAATCGTGTCGATATGATGGCGGAAAACACTAAAGATGCGATGATATTGTTCAACATCTTTTAGATAACTTCTTAAGTATAGAAAGATGAGTTACAATGTTATGCATTATGCATTATTTTTATGTAAACTTTGAAAATGCCTTAAAGATTGTATCATTATTTATTATAACTCATATGCCGGTAAATAACTATAGACAAAGAGTTTATAAATCTTTGAAAACGATACAACAATATGACTATAAGTTATACAACAATGTTATTAAAAGTTATGACCCTTGAAATAACATTTTCTAGAGTTAAGTCCCTTCGCTATATATAAATTTTAATGAAAAATGAAATAATACTGAGTAAGCAGGCAATTTCACACTAAAAAAATATCACAGTTGGCAGCTTTGAAATGAAAGGAAGACGTGTAGAAAATTTCATCTCAATCGGATGGGCCGTTAGCGAAAAAATAAAGGACATACATATTTACATACATACACTTTGTTTTATATATAATAAGTAAAGCAATAACATGGCTCGAGACACAGACATTCACTAGGGCTTGTTTCCTTAGCGACTCAATGAACATGATCAAGAGGATAGAGGAGGGGTCGATCCGAAGAGAATGGTTGCTGCCTCTGGAGCGGTCTCGGCTGGCAAAGATTAGTTTCATCTTCGTGCCAGGTCATGCGGGAGTACAAGGAAATGAGCGGGCTGACAAGCTCGCAGGTGAGGCTACTGTGGAGGGCGGACGCGCCATGGACCAGGCTGACATTCTGAATGCTCTACGAGAAGTGAGACTTTTGCAAGAACCAAGTGATGACTGTGAATCTACAACAATGGCCAGACTGCGAGAGCAGCAAATTAAAAGAGGGGTGGCCAAACAAGAACACTACGCAGGAAGCCAAAGAAGATTGATAAACCAACACAGAACTGGCGTCGTTAGCCGCTACACGCTGCGGGATTTGCTGAGGAGGGGATCCGAGCACTTATGGACTGAATGGTCCGATGTGCAACGAGGATGATCTGTCAACTACATACATATGACATACATATATAAAGACAATGTGTGTGTGTGTGTATGTGTGTGTGTGTGTGTGTGTGTGTGTGTGTGTGTGTGTGTGTGTGTGTGTGTGTGTGTGTGTGTCCTTTATGCGTTCCCGAAAAGTCCATCCGATTGAGATGAAATTTTGTACAGATATTCTTCTCACTCCCGCTGATCCAATTGATATAGTTAGTTACGTTAAAGGCAGTTTTGTACGTAATAAAACAACATTAATTAAAATATTGCAAGGGGACATGACTTAAGAAAAGTTATATCAATGGACATTACTTTAGTAGCATTGCTATATTATGTAATTTAAATAATTTTGTATTTTTCTTAAAGTTTTATAAAATGTTTTAAGGGAGTTATCTACAGTCACATGAGTCATAAACAAAGTGATAAAAACTTTAAGGCATAGTGTTCATAAAAATAATGCATCTATTTTTAGATATGTGAAAATTTTCTTACTCATCTTTTTATGTCACTTCGACCTCTATACTGAATAATGTAATTTACCACATGCATGTTACATAACTATAATTGTATTCTTTGCCTGCTTTAACAGCCTCGGTAACACAGCAGTGTGTATACAATCACATGGCATATATTACTGATATTTGTACAGCTCCACTAACTAAAACGGCTTATCCGTGGTGAAGGAGTTAAGGGCGCAGATCGTAATCCCGCATACCCCCGTTAGAAACACAGCGGTGTTGGTTTTTTATGAAATGATATGGGTGCCGATCGTTCGGTAAACAATGGCAAACTACTGAACGTAAACTTGCCCAGGAATCACGAACAGCCAAAAAATGCTTGGGTTGACTGCTACGTCCTGTAAAGGACACGCAACTAACTTTCTTTCTAACTAATAAACATTCCGCGTCTAATTCCATTGGATTTAATTTTAAAACTGTTTGTGGTCGCTTTTTGTTTTATTAGCTACGGTACCTTGGCATTGAAAATGTTATTCAATCTCTAATTTTAGATACTCTAAGTTGATTTCCGTCCGTGCCATGACATAAGACTGTCAAGAATCTTCTCATGCTGGCTTCCTCTATAACTTTTTCCTCAAATCTTTCTGATTGTCACAACATGTTCCAGTTTTTGCTGCTCGTAATTTGAACCCCTCCCCCCCCCCCCCAAAAAAAAAAAAAAATCGAAGTCTGACTCTTTATGATGTTTGTGGTAAGTTGTCTTTGTGACTCAGCTCCCCTTAACGTCCTGATTGCACATTGTGTTCTAGATAGTTATTACTAAACCGCCTTCTGTCCCAGATATTTTTAATCTAAATTAAATCTAAACAAGATAGAACGCCTTTATCGGCTCACAATAAATAAACAAATCAAATTACATGAAAGAAAGGAAGAAAAAGAAAGAAAGAAAGAAAGAACGGAAGTACGAAAGAAAGAAAGATAGATGGTGTCCGTACAACACATTCAGCACTGAAATTACCGTTGAATATGCACATCACTGAGACACCAACATGCAATATCAGCAATACATATAGAACGGGTCAAGTAATTGAATCATGTCAACTCATTATATGGGACGAATGTACTATGGCGCACAAAAAAGCATTGGAGGCGCTTCATGGTACACTACAAGATTTCAAATGTCTGCAGTTTCCGGTGCGAGCCGCATTTGCTATGACGATCAACAAAGCACAGGGACAATCGCTACAAGTGTGTGGACTAACTTTGGAAAATCCATGCTTTACACATGGACAGCTATATGTGGCCTGCTCAAGCGTCGGAAGACCTTCAGATTTATTCGTGTACGCACCAGACGGAAAAACAAAAAATATTGTTCATCCAAAAGGACTTCATTAGACATCATATTTGGGGTTCAGCCATAACTTAAAAATTATACGACAAAATAAAATAAAAATATCATTGGATTACGCGGAATTTTCTAACTGCAACTATATAATGTATTTAAAATTAATTAACACATATATTTTTTTTTAATTACATTTTTTTTCTAAGTGGATTCTAAAAATTATTTTAACATTTTAAATATTTGTTTCATCTTTTTTATTTTTTATTTTTCATTAAAATTACAATTTTAAAATTGCGGGCACCAAAATATTATTCAGTTATTTAAAGAAAAAAAAAGTGTATAGAGATAATATATATTGCAGTAAAGTAGACTATTCTATTTAAGACTACTCACAGAAAAACAATATAAAAACATACAATTCAATTTTCTAACTAAGTCATACCGCCAAATTGACGGAGTGGTCACGGGGAGTCCTCTTGGTCCTATTCTAGCGGACATCTTCATGGCACACTTAGAAGAAAAGAGATCCTCAGACATCAACAACTTGGCCTTTTACCGGTCGTTATATGGACGATATACTAATTATCACCACAGACGAGCTACAAGCAACATCGTTTCATGCCACAATGAACAAGACGCATAAAAAACAACAAAAAAAAAAAAAAAAAAAAAGAACATCTCTCTATCTATGGAACACGAACACAACGAAGCGTTACCGTTCCTAGATATTCTAATGAGACGTAGAGCAGAGGGAACAATTCAAAGATCGGTGTATCGCAAAGGGACATGGACTGGCCAATACCTAAATTTTCAGAGCTTCACACCTGTCCAGTACAAACGGGGCTTAGTACGGACCTTGTTTGACCGTGCTAGAAAGATATGCACCCAGGACACACTGACAGAGGAATTTGAAACTCTGAAGAATGTCTTAAACCTGAATGGGTACTCCACAGGATTTATAAAGCGCCACTGCCAACAGCCCAAGCCCAAAGCAGACGTAACTACAGTCCCTAAACTCAAGGTATTCATCCAGCTAACCTTTCGAGGTGATGACATAATGCAACGTCTACAAGACCGGCTTACTACAGCAGTAGGTCGAACATTCTGTGCGGCAACTCCAGTCATTAGATTTAAAACCGTACCGATTCCTACACCAGCAGTTAAAGAGCCTGTTCCTCTATACGCCACAAACAATTGTATTTACCAATTCACATGTAGATGCCAGGCCGTTTACATTGGTAGAACAGAGAGACAACTTAACAAACGGGTGTCAGAACACATACCTCAATGGGTCAACAAGATACAACACACAGGAGATGCTAGTCTCGTGGGGTCAACACACCGGAAGCTCCCGGCGTCTTCAATCGGTAGGCACATTGTCGACAGTGGCCATATGGTGGACAGAAACACTGCATTTCGCGTGTTGTTTAACACACAAAATACTCACTTGTTAAAATTTGCAGAAGCAATTATGATCTATCAACGCAAGCCAGAATTTTGCAAACAGAAAGACATGTTAGTCAGCTTAAAATTACCGTGGTAGATAAGTGACATTACTGTGCGAATATGTGTATATTTCGACTCGAAGGATTTATCTAGTTAATTCACGTAAGTTGTGTGATTTCTGCAGTATTTAGCTGACGAGATGCAGCGAAATATGCCAGGCAATAAATCGTGCATTCTATTGTTTGTGTCTTAGTTATTCAAATATAAAAACAGTTATAGTTATTCTCTGGTAACTAATAAAATATCAATTAATTAGCTGTGAGGGCCCAGGGGCCGAACGCGTACTCTGTGTGCTTAGAGAAATGTATTAGAATGTATAATGACTACTTATATGAATTCAATGAGTCGCTCCCCGCCAGGAGCTAGGCGAAGCCGGGCCGGGTTAGCTAGTGTGTGTGTGTGTGTGTGTGTGTGTGTGTGTGTGTGTGTGTGTGTGTGTGTGTGTGTGTGTGTATGTGTGTGAGATCATCATCATCATCATCATCATCATCATCATCATAATCATAATGATCATCATAATCATCATTGGCACCTTGCCATCTTGACAGACCATAGTTTGTGCTTCAAAAAGGCATAATAACTTTTACCCATGGCGGTACTGAATGTGACTGATAAGGCCAATTCGCGCTGTAAATATTCGTTCACAGTTGGTGCATGTGAACACGTGGTCATTTCCACCATTATGCACCGTCTTACGTCTCACACGCTCCGTGTGTGACGTGTCAAATCCCTATAGACGACCCCCATAGGACGAAGCCCGACTAGAGGACAAGGGACACATGGGTTAAGACTGTACAGGGACAGACCGGGACGACATGAGTTAATTAGAAGACCGTTAGCAAACAACGGATGGACTAACCCTGAGGCCTGACCCAGAGGTGAAGGACAAAACAGAGACGCAGTACGGGTCACGGCAAACCACAACCCAAGTGAGGTTGCACGTGGTGCTTCACCACGACCGAGGCAAAAGGCTTACTCAGACGTGTACAAAGCTGTAGAAAGAGACGATTGTGTTTGGAGAATGCTTGAACGAGTGAAGAATCGACAAGAGCGAATGATAGCATGAGCTGGGAGTATCTGCTAGAAATTGTGTGTGTGCGCTGACTGCGAGATCGAGTATACAGTTAGAAGAATATACGATAAACATGTATTGTGATGTCATGTTATTATTATGAATAAGCTATACATGTACATATTGTATGATTGATATAATTTCGACATGTATATGCTAAGTTGAATAAACGAGCAGTATATTTGTACACACTCACGTCGTTGATTCACTGAGACGTGATATACCAGACCTCAGTAGATAAAACGAGGTGCTGACAAGGAGATAGTATTCCAGCGTGAACTCAGAACTTCGAGATCTTAATGGAACACCATGAGATACCAAACCATCATTGGGACATAATTTATATGAGAAACCTGGCTTCTCGAATCATTAAAGGTAATATAGACTATTCCTCAAGAGTTAAGAAAGGACTATGAATATATTAAACAGCGTATTATGCAACATTTTCTTTTAGATCAAATTGGATATCAACAGCAGTTTGCTAAGTTTAGTTCTAAACCAAACCAAACGTACTCAGATTATGTATCAGGAATTCAGGATGTTTTCTCAAAATGGTTGAACGTAGCTAAAGTAAACAACAGTTTTGAACTATTGAAAGGCCATATCTTAAGAGATAAGATTATAACATCTCTGCCTAGTCTATTCACGAAATTCCTCCAGGAGAATGATTATAAGAATATTGCTGAAATGGAACAGAGGCGATCCGCCTATTTTACAGCAAGAAGAGATATTTTCAATATCTACTGAAATTAACATAACAGCTGCTGCCAGCTTTAACAAAACGAAACCCTTTACTTATAAAGAAAAACCCAGAGTTAAACTAAACAAATGCAAATATTGCCAAACACTTCATGGCGATTATGAGATGTGTGACAAAAATACGAATTATAAAACACATCTAGAAAAGATGATCAGTAAACAACAGGCAAAAAGAAACCAGTATCAAAGAGCAATTAAATGGTTTTTTATTGTCAAGCCCTGAGGCATTGTTTAAAAGAGTGTGAGGGTCGACAGATACTTAGACAAGCTAAAGCTGCTCTAATAGAAATAAGTTCAGAAAGTGAACTTGAAAGTGAGAATGAACATGAAGAAGTGAATTCGTTACAACTGGTTGATGTTTTCAATTTAGATAAATGCGCTTCTTGTAACAAATTCCAAGAAGATAGCATTTTAGAATGTGGCCATTTAATACCTTGTGTTTTTGAAGAGTGCAACAATGTTGAGGGCATCATTTGTTAGTTTGGTCTCACTTGAGTAAAGCTCCAAAATAGTTCAGTTATCAGTTATCAGTTGGGGTATCTTCATTGCACTCCGGACAGGTCCATAGGTGCTCAGATCCTTCCTCCAGCATATGCATCAGCGTCCGGTGGCTAATAGTGCCAGTTCTGTGTTGGTTGACGAGGAGCTTTGTTTTCCCGATGTACCTCTCGCGTCTGGCTGTGCCGATTCTTACTCCCAGGTCTTTCATCTTGGACAGCGATGTGGAATCACTGACGTCAAAGTCCTCTGTTCTCGCCATATCTTTAAGGACGTTAGTAACATCGGCACGATCCATGGGCTGACCATCTACAGGGGGTGCAGAGCCAGTCAGTTTGTCAGCTCGTTCATTTCCCTCGACTCCCACATGTCCCGGGACGAAGATGAAGGTGACTTTACGGACAAAAGACTTCCGCAGGGACTCAGTCCACTGTCTATGTACAGATCTGGTTTCTCAAAATAGTGCTCTACCCATCTGTCCATGTGCTGTTTCTTATCAGTTATGATTTCTCGAGTTAAGGTTTTCAATGGTGCACTTCTTTTCATCATTGGACCACAGGCTTTCTTTATTCCTTCATATATGCTTTTGATGTTTCCCTTTTGACTTGCGATTTGAATGGACTCACATAACTTGATTCAATAATCATTTGCACACTGCCTGGAAGCCTTTTGCACATCGTTCCTAGCTTGCTTTAGCTCACTCAGAGTGTTACGCGTTGGTCTTTCCTTGTTTTTTAAGAGAGCTATCTTCTTCTTATCACTCAAGGGCTGTAGAGTCTGGCTGTTCGCCGCAAACCAGTCCCGTCTCTTATGATCCACGATGCCGTAATCCCCTATATATTTTATAAAGTGTTTCCTCAAGTTAACCCCTCTTTTCACTTAATGTACAATTTTCTGGTGTATCAGTGAAAGCGTCATCAAGTTGCTGTTGAAACTGAAAGCACGTTTTAGGATCATGAGTGTTAATATTAATCCTTGGGCTAGATTTGTGTTTAGCTGTGTAGATTCTCTTCGGTCTCAGTCTATCCCTTGCAACAACCAAAGAATGATCCGTATCACAGTCAGCACTGTGGTAACTACGAGTCAATGATATATGGTTCAGATGTTGTCTCCGTGTTATGATAAAGTCCAGCTGGTGCCAATGGCCGAATCTTGGATGTTTCCATGTGACCTTATGTAGCTCTTTTGTTTTAAAAAATTAGTTTATAATGTATATGTCATTTCTGGTGCAATGCTCCAGCAGCCTTTGCCCATTTTCATTCATGCGACCGATGTTGTATTTTCCAAGGCACACTGGCCATGAACGCGAGTCCTTGCCCACACGAGCATTGAAATCACCGAGCATATAAATGTAGTCAGATTTTGGAACCGCCTTGATCACGGAGTAACTCCTCATATAACGGATCCTTCACATCATCAGAGGAATCGAGTGTCTGTGCATATGCAGTAATACTGGTGGCAAAACCACAAGAGGTTGCCAAGCGCAGGGATAATAGTCTTTCATTTCCTCCTGCTGGAATTTCAATCATTCCCAGTAGCGAATTCTTCACTGCAAAGCCCACACCATGTTGCCTTTTTTTTTTTTCTGCTTGCCCTCTAGCCTTCCAAAAAAAAAAAAAAGGTGTAATTGAGTGACCCTTCCTCAGCGAGGCGAGTCTCTTGCATGCTAGCAATATCAATGTTAAGACGATTGAGTTCGGCATCAATCACAGCCATTTTTCTCACATCGTCAATATTGGTCAAGTCAGTGGAAAATCCTGGACACATGGTTCTCACGTTACAGGTTACAAGCCGTAGCTTGAGGTTTCTATTTTTCTTTTTTATTAGTAACTGTTGCATTGGTTTTACAGCCTGCGATTCAGAGTTTGTCCTAGCCTCAAGCACCCATTGAAGCAGGCAGGCTGTGGCGGATCAGCACCCAATCGGCCGTGGGCTGCCCGGCTTGAGGCGGGCGGTAGCTGATCAGTGACACCTATAGGTGTCTCCCACTGTCAGAGGCAACGCGTGGCGCCCCATGTCTACGCCAATTGACAGGGACTTATAACCCGTAACAGTTGCCTCTCGCTTTGATTCCGAGAGCGGTTAAGACCAGGGATGGAGTTATTGCCTCTCCATAGCACAAAGCCTGGGCTAAAATACAGAGATCATGTGTTGCCCATGCAGCATGATCCCTCTCTCGGCCAGCCTAGTTCACTCCAGAGGAAAGGTAACACCTCTAAATCTGGAACAAGATAAGCTGCAGAAACTGCCGGATCAGCAAAGCAATGCTCTAACTGTCCGCCTGTCGGAGCTTCGATCCAATACCAGCCGCCAACCAAGGCTTAGGGCCTGATCTGCCCTGCCATGACATTTTGTCTTTAGGTTGCATTTCTTCGCACCAGAGTAAAGCTTGTACCCTCCCAATTGCGCTCTTTCGCCCGAAGCCGTTGGCACAATGTGGGGTGTCAGGTTTGGTAAGTGCCAGCCCAAAGTTCGGCGCTAACAGAAAGCAGGTAGTACCGTCTACTGTCATACGGTAGCTCAGTCATATCTGACTAAGACCTGACACTATATATATACATATATCTTATATATAAAAGGCGATCTCCGTCCGTCTGTCTGTCTGTCTGTCTGTCCCTATGTCCTTTATGCGATCGCGAACGGCCCATCCGATTGAGATGAAATTTTCTACACGTCTTCCTTTTATTCCAGCGCAGCCCACTGTCATAGTTTTTAGTGTGAAATCGGCTGCTTACCCAATATTATTTCATTTTTAATTTTTCATTATAATTTCATATATCTCAGGGGACTTAACTCTGTAAACGTTATTTCAAGGGGCATAACTTTTCTGTATAACTTATAGTCATATTGTGGCATCGTTTTCAAAGATTTATAAACTCTTTGTCCATAGTTATGTACCGGCATATGAGTTATAATAAATAATGATACAATCTGTAAGGCATTTTCAAAGTTTTCATAAAAACAATGCATAATGCATAACATTGTAACTCATCCTTTTTTGCTTAAAGAATGAATAGTTACCTTATCTCTATCAAGTTTGAAGATTTTATATTTCTTTACACTGTCGCCAACTCTAAGAAGACATGGAACAACTTCAGCCATTATTAAATCTACAGGCATATGCGTTATATTCCTCCTCCTCCTCTCCCCTCCTCCACCTCCTACCCTCTTTCTCTTCTCCTCCCCCTCCTCCCTCTCCCTCCTCCATCCTCCTCTTCTCTCTTTCTCCTCCTCCTCACTCCTCCTCCCTCTTCCTCCTCCCAGCTCCTACTCCTCCTGTTTCTTCTTCTGCTGCTGCTGCTGCCGCTGCTCCATTTACCAAAGTTAATTGTTGGGGAAGATGTAAAGATCTTTCAAGTTCTCTTTCTAATGCTTTTTGTAAGTTGGTCTTCGTTTATCTAAGGTTGTTCTAACTGCAACCAATAAATTATTAGACAGACAGACAGACAGACATAACAGACAGACAGACAGACAGACAGACAGATAGATAGATAGTCGGGAACGGGAACGTGAGCTTATATGACTACTTATATGAATTAAATGAGATGCTCCACACCAGGAGCTGGGCGATGCCGGGCCGGGTCAGACAGACAGACAGACAGACAGACAGACAGACAGACAGACAGTCGGTAACGGGAACGGGAACTTATATGACTACTTATATGAATTAAATGAGATGCTCCCCACCAAGGACTGGGCGAAGCCGGGCCGGGTCAGACAGACAGACATACAGACAGACAGACAGACAGACAGACAGACAGACAGACAGACAGACAGACAGACAGACAGACAGTCGGTAACGGGAACGGGAACTTATATGACTACTTATATGAATTAAATGAGATGCTCCCCACCAAGGACTGGGCGAAGTCGGGCCGGGTCAGCTAGTATATATATATATATATATATATATATATATATATATATATATATATATATATATATATATATATATATATATATATATATATATATATATATATATATATATATATATATATATATATATACACACAGATATATATATATATATATATATATATATATATATATATATATATATATATATATATATATATATATATATATATATATATATATATCTGTGTGTGTGTGTGTGTGTGGGGTTGTGGGGTGTGTGTGTGTGTGTGTGTGTGTGTGTGTGTGTGTGTGTGTGTGTGTGTGTGTGTGTGTGTGTGTGTGTACATTCCTACATCCGAACCGAAGTCGGTAGGTAAAGGGAATTTTACGAGTAACCTTCTTTTTTTTTTTACAATATTGTGAACCAAAAATTGTGTGTGTATTATTTCTCAACAAAGCTTCCATGCCTGGCGACACACTTGTCCACCTGTGCACTTGCCTGTTGACGCCTTGAAAGAAACAAGTTTTGGGTGTGTCTGCAAAGCCTCTGACCCCGCAAGTGCTCTTTCAACAAGTAAAAGTGCTTTGGCGCCAAGTTTGAACTGTGTGCTGGATGTTTTAAGACCTAAAATTTCAGGGCACCTAGATTATCTTCCACTGTATGCAAGGCCGTATGAGGGCGGTCGTTATCATGCAGCAACAATATTCTTTTGAGGGCGTTGTCATGCATCAATAATACTTCTTTTGAGAGAAGTTCTGGGTCGCTTCGATCGTATCGCGGCTTTAATTCCCCCACTAGCATATCACTATATCTATCACTACACCCACTTTCACCTTTTTCTAAAAACAAAGTCATCATGGAATATTTATTTTACGCACATTGTGACTCGTGTTTAAATCCATGACTATTTCATCAATAGTAAATCACATGTTGTCATTGACTAGCTGGTCTATCTGTTGTTTAACTGGACTGTGTTAGTTGTCACACTTGCACGTCTGTCATTACGCGTTCATCGATGGTATTGTGTCTTCCATTGTGACATCTTTCTACCCATTCATACTCTACCATGACTAAAACCACTGTCTATATTCTGAACATTCATTCTTCTGTAGATTTCCCAAGGTTTCACACTATATTATCACAAAATAATTGATACGATCTCGTGATTCTTGGTAGGGTAGATAGCTGGTAGGGCAGCTATTTTGTAATAGATATTGTGTATGCCCCAATTGCTCGATCGTCACGATCGATACATGGTGTATTGCTTAAGAGCCACTTTGTGCAATTAAATAAACTTTGCATGCTGTTTTATAATAACCTTCCTTATTTTTATTGAATTGTTCTCGTAGATAGCTGACACGTGATGTTTAATTTGATACAGCGGTAGTAAACTACTGATGTGGATGTCAGAATTACGAACCCTATGAGGTGTGTTTCCCAACCTTGTTTGTGCTATGCCCCACCTAAGCTTTTTAAAAATTCTTATCCCCCCCCCCCCCATAACCCCACAACATATATATAATTTTTTATATTCAAAAATTGAAAGGTTCACTAACGAAACTTCAACGATAGGTTTTAGGGAGAAATCACTAGGATATTATTAAAGTAAGTAAATTTTCAAACTATATAATGGAGAACTGAAATTCAAGTACAACATATGTCTGACATAATTCAATAAAGGTAATGAAACCAAATATCTTCGCTTTTGCATCGACAAGAGATTTATTTGTTCCTTGAAGTTGTTTATTTAATATATTTAGTTTTTCAAAGATATCGGCAAAATAACTCACAAATGCTTTACCATCGACCGTTAACAGATCTTTCATTTCAGGATTGTCGCTTAAAAAAATCACTAAGAGTATCAAATAGTTCCATAAATCTTTTCAAGCAGTTCGCTTTCGAGAGCCATCTTACTTCAGAGTGAAATATAAGTCTCACATGGTCTTCATTTTGTTCTTCGCAGTATAACTTGAAGAGACGTTCACGTTTGGCAATAGATTTAATAGCATTGATCCACTTTATAACTAAATAATTTAGTACTTCATTTAGAACAGGCGAAACATTTTTAGCTACCAAGTTTTTCTTGGTGAATAACACAATGCACAAGAAGCATTTCTGGATTTTCATCTTTCTTCAATTTTAAGCAACCATTTTCTTTCTTCGTCATCATATTGGGAGCACCATCTGCAGCACAAAATGTTATATTTTTCATTCGTATTTTATTGACATCTAAGTATTTTTTTTAGCTTACTATATATATATATATATATATATATATATATATATATATATATATATATATATATATATATATATATATATATATATATATCTTTTATTGTCAGGTCTTAGTCAGATATGACTGAGCTACCGTATAACAGTAGACGGTACTACCTGGTTTCTGTTAGCGCCGAACGTTGGGCGGCGCTTACCAAACCCGACACCCCACATTGTGCCAACGGCTTCGGGCGGAAGAGCACAATTGGGAGGGTACAAGCCTTACCCTGGTGCGAGGAAATGCAAGCTAAAGACAAAATTGTCATGGCAGGGCTGACCAGGCCCTAAGCCTTGGTTGGCGACTGGTCTAGGATCGAAGCTCCGACAGGCGGACAGTTAGAGCAATGCTTTGCTGATCCGGCAGCTTCTGCAGCTTGTCTTGTTCCAGATGTAGGGGTGTTACCTTTCCTCTGGAGTGAACTAGGCAGGCCGAGAGAGGGATCATGCTGCATGGGCAACACATGATCTCTATATTTTAGCCCAGGCTTTGTGCTATGGAGAGGCAATAACTCCATCCCTGGTCTTAACTGGTCTCGGAATCAAAGCGAGAGGCAACTGTTACGGGTTATAAGTCCTTGTCAGTTGGCGTAGACATGGGGCGCCACGCGTTGCCTCTGACGGTGGGAGACACCTATAGGTGTCACTGATCAGCTACCGCCCGCCTCAAGCTGGGCAGCCCCCAGCCAATTGGGTGCTGATCCGCCACAGCCTGCCTGCTTCAATGGGTGCTTGGGGCTAGGACAAAATCTGAATCGCAGGCTGTAAAACCAATGCACCAGGTACAAACAAAAATAAAAATAGAAACCTCAAGCTACGGCTTGCAACCTGGAACGTGAGAACCATGTGTCCAGGATTTTCCACTGACTTGACCAATATTGACGATGTGAGAAAAACGGCTGTGATTGATGCCGAACTCAATCGTCTTAACATTGATATTGCTGGCCTGCAGGAGACTCGCCTCGCTGAGGAAGGGTCACTCAGGGAAAACAACTACACCTTTTTCTGGAAGGGTAGAGGGCAGGCAGAAAAAAGGCAACACGGTGTGGGCTTTGCAGTGAAGAATTCGCTACTGGGAATGATTGAAATTCCAGCAGGAGGAAATGAAAGACTATTATCCCTGCGCTTGGCAACCTCTTGTGGGTTTGCCACCATTATTACTGCATATGCACCGACACTCGATTCCTCTGATGATGTGAAGGATTTGTTCTATGAGGAGTTAGACTCCGTGATCAAGGCAGTTCCAAAATCTGACTACATTTATATGCTCGGTGATTTCAATGCTCGTGTGGGCAAGGACTCGAGTTCATGGCCAGTGTCCCTTGGAAAATACAACATCGGTCGCATGAATGAAAATGGGCAAAGGCTGCTGGAGCATTGCACCAGTAATGACCTATGTATTACTAACTCTTTTTTTAAAACAAAAGAGATGCATAAGGTCACATGGAAACATCCAAGATCCGGCCATTGGCACCAGCTGGACTTCATCATCACACGGAGACAACATCTGAACCATATATCATTGACTCGTAGTTACCACAGTGCTGACTGTGATACAGATCATTCTTTGGTTGTTGCAAGAGTTAGACTGAGACCAAAGAGAATCTACACAGCTAAACACAAATCTAGCCCCAGGATTAATATTATTAACACTCATGATCCTGAAAAGTGCTTTCAGTTTCAACAGCAACTTGAAGACGCTTTCACTGATACACCAGAAAATTGTACAGTAAATGAAAAGTGGGGTCAAATTAAGGAAACTCTTTATAAAACTGCCGTAGGGGTTTACGGCACTGTGGATCATAAGAGGCAGGACTGGTTTGCGGCCAACAGCGAGACTCTGCAGCCCTTGATTGATAAGAAGAAGAAAGCTCTCTTAAGAAACAAGGAAAGACCAACGCGTAACACTCTGAGTGAGCTAAGGCAAGCTAGGAAGGATGTGCAAAAGGCTGCCAGGCAGTGTGCAAATGATTATTGGATCAAGTTATGTGAGTCCATTCAAATCGCAAGTGATAAAGGAGACATAAGAAGCATGTATGAAGGAATAAAGAAAGCCTGTGGTCCAGTGATCAAAAGAAGTGCACCGCTGAAAACCTTGACTGGAGAAGTTATCACTGATAAGAAACAGCAGATGGACAGATGGGTTGAGCACTATTTGGAGCTTTACTCAAGTGAGACCAAACTAGCGGATGATGCCCTAAATGCCATAGAGGCTCTACCAACTCTTGACCACCTGGACACACTTCCCACCATAACAGAAGTTAAGTGTGCTATAAATGAACTTGCATCTGGCAAGGCTCCAGGTAAGGATGGGATTCCAATAGAGGTTATCAGGAGTGGGCAAGAAACACTCACTCTACAGATCCACCAGCTAATAGAGCTATGCTGGCGTGAAGGACAAGTCCCACAGGATTTCAAAGATTCAAACATCATAACGCTGTACAAGAACAAGGGTGATCGGAGCGACTGTAACAACTATAGGGGTATCTCACTTCTGTGTATTGTTGGAAAAGTATTTGCCAGAATTGTTCTGCGCAGACTTCAAGTCCTAGGAGATCAAGTCTACCCCGAATCACAGTGTGGCTTTCGACAGAACCGGTCTACCACTGATATGATATTCTCATTGCGACAAATGCAAGAAAAATGCCGTGAACAGAATCAACCACTGTTTATTGCCTTCATCGACCTCACAAAGGCATTTGATTTGGTCAGTCGTGAGGGTCTGTTCAAGGCACTAAAGAAGATTGGCTGCCCACCAACTCTTCTGTCCATTGTGGAATCGTTCCACACAGGCATGAAGGGTATAATCAAGTTTGATGGTGCAACTTCTGAAGAATTTGAAATCAAGAGTGGAGTTAAGCAAGGTTGTGTACTAGCTCCCACCCTCTTTGGAATATACTTTTCACTTCTACTGAAATATGCATTTCGTGATCAGGATGGTGGTATATACATTCACTCACGCTCAGATGGCGGCCTCTACAATGCTCAGAGATTGAAGGCTAAGACCAAAATTAGGAGGGTACTGATCAGAGAGTTGCTTTTTGCAGATGATGCTGCAGTTACGACCCACTCTGAGGAAGAATTGCAATGTCTACTATCTGCATTCTCCAATGCTTGTTCTGAATTTGGTTTAACAATTAGCAAAAAGAAGACACAGATTATGTCACAAGGTGCACATGGGGTACCATCAATCTTTATTGACGACGCCGAACTAGAGATAGTAGACCATTTTACATATCTAGGATCAGTGGTAAATAGCAAATTATCCCTAGATCAGGAAATCAACATCCGGATTGGTAAGGCAGCAACAACAATGAACAGGTTAAGAAAAAGAGTCTGGGAGAACAGGAAGCTTACTGCCAAAACAAAAGTCCTTGTCTATCAAGCCTGTGTCCTTAGTACTCTTCTCTATGGCAGTGAAACCTGGACAACTTACTCACACCAAGAGAACAATTTAAACAGCTTTCATATGCGGTGTCTGCGAAGAATTCTTGGTATTAAGTGGCAAGACAAAATCACAAATACTGAAGTATTGGAAAGATCAGGTTGTGTGACAGTTTATTCCATGCTCAGTCTTCGTAGACTTAGATGGATAGGACATCTTAGGAGGATGGATGATGGTAGAATACCAAAGGATATCTTTTTTGGTGAATTACAGATGGGTAAGAGATCTCAGGGTCGGCCTCTACTACGATACAAAGATGTGTGTAAGCGGGACATGATTGATACAGGCATTGATAATGCACATTGGGAGCAAGTCGCCGCTGAACGTGTTGCGTGGAGGGCAAATATCAGAAATGGAATAAAGTCAAAGGAGAAAATTATTGCAGAAAAGTCACACACCAAGCGTTTGAGACGTAAGATGGTGCATGATGGTGGAAATGACCACGTGTTCACATGCACCCACTGTGAACGGACATTTACAGCGCAAATTGGCCTTATCAGTCACACTCGCTACCGCCATAGTTAAAAGTTATTATGCCTTTTTAGAGCACAAACTATCGTCTGTCAAGACGGCAAGGTGCCAATGTCATATATATCTTTGCAGGTAGTTGTGCTTTCTAATGATTCACAAAACAACACTTCTTCAGCAAAATCACCTTTATCAATATATCTTACGTAAGTTATAAGTATGGCATTACTGCCTCTCAAAGTTGATTCATCCATTTGGACCGAGAATTTTCTTGTTTTAAGCTTTTCAACAAGTTGTATTTCAATATTCTCACTCATTTCGTCTATTCTTCTGCTAACAGTATTGTTACTTAGTGGCATAGCTTTAACGTCTTTGTCATCTTTTTCCAGAACCGTTTAAAAAAATGCTGATATTGATGGTTTGATTAAATTCTCCCCTATAGTATGACCTTTTCCCAGATTTAGCGATGAGTAAAGGAATTTGATTTTTTTTAAAAATGAAAACAATCGCCTCAAGAGTACGATTGATAGTTGCATTATGAGCAGTAAATAGAGATTTTAATGTTACTCTTTTTTTCAAAATATTTCTTCAAAGTTTGAAAATAATTCAAATCTGAATTAAAATGAGCATTATGTTTCGCCTTCAAATGTGCCTCAAGACTACTGTATTTCATTGATTCGTTGGTCAAGCATTGTTGGTATAAAAGACAAAAAGGTGACCGTTTATCTTGGACAGCGGATATGAAACCAAATTTTAAATATTCCTCCGAATACTGACGAAGTTTTTTTCTTACTTGCACCATTCATTTCACTACGGGCTGAAATAAATAAATATAAGATCAATTAAAAACTAAAAATAAAATAATATGAACTGCAGTAAACGTAGATTAAAAATGCATATTTAAATATGTATGGCACATTTACCCCACCGCAAAAAAAAAAAAAAAAAAAAAAAAATACTTTTTCATTTGACACATTTTATGGAAAATAATACTTCTAAAACTGAAATAAATAATAATAATAATAAAAACATTTCCAATTGAATTTACATACCATTTATATATCACTTATATTTATACAATGTATATATATTTTAGAACAACGAGACTTTTACAACAATTTAACGGACGCTTATTTCAAATTAACACCAACGGTGAATGCTGAGCGTTACTGCGAAACATTGCAGAAACTGAAATCCCGGCACTAAGCATTTCGCGCATTTCAGAACAAATAGCACGAAATGCTTAGTGCCGGCCGAGTATGACCAGAAGTTCAACTCTAACGCTAATAATGAAATAACGGCTACTAACATGGTGCACAGAAGTTATATATAATGGACGTTTACCCAGATCGAGTAGTGACAGAGAGTCGCCACACGGTTAACTTAAACTCTGGACGTGTCCATTTTCGAATTGCCCCCCTTAACATTCGAATTGCCCCCCCCCCCCCCTAAGTGGGGCGTGGGCCCCACGTTGGGAAACACTGCTATGAGGTGTCTGGGTGACCTAGCTAAGTGATGACAAAACATTATGTCTGAAACATTGCCAAATCTTTCAATCGTGTCAGTCTGCCCCTCATCGTCATATAGCCAATGGTTAATCTAATATCTCTCCATATCCAAGCAATATCTGAGCTACATATAGATAATCTCAACTACTCATATATTATAAACACAATTTCCCGAACAACCTGCTTTCTGCGTCGTTACCTTTTTACACATATATATTACGCAGCGTGATCGAGTGCTGTTTAGCCACTCATATTTGCTGTGGCATCACAATGGACGCTTAGTTTTATTGTCCCTCGGCCTAGCCTCGGAAAATGCCGAGACTTCTGCCCCCATCAATGCATAGTTTGGCACAATTCTTTATATCTTCTAGGTACAGAGGCACGGCGTATTCCCGGGTCTTGACAGTGCTGACGAGCGCGAGTTGTACATTTTTAATGACCGCTAAATGTTCTGTCACAATGTAGTTCTTCCTGTTGACATGGTTCAGGCCAGAGGATACACGGACTGGGTCACAAACGGAAACTGGTGCATATGAAGGCAACCCTTTTGCCTTTTGACATTTTGGAATAACATAGCAATGCATTTTACTATCAGTGTATTGGTAAGAATTCCCTTCTCGGTACAGCAAATTGTATTGCTTGATTAGTATCATATCCCTTATGTACCGTCAATTTCATTAGTTGATTTTCATTAGTTGCTATATGTACCATGAGATTTATTAGTTGACTTTAATTAGTTCCTATATGTACCGCGAATTTCATTAGTTGATTTTAATTAGTTCCTATGTATACCGTAAATTTTATTAGTTATTTTGTATTAGTTCATATACGCAGCGTGCATTTCATTAGTTGATTTTTATTAGTTCCTATACGTGCCTTGTATTTTATTAGTTGATTTGTATTAGTTCTTATATGTACCATGCAATTTATTAATTCATTTTTAATAGTTCCTATATTTACCCCGAATTTCATTAGTTTCATTAGTTTATTTTTTTAGTTCCTATACGAACCGTGTATTTCATTAGTCTATGGTTTTTTTTATAGTTCTTGTACGTACCGTGTATTTCATTAGTTTAGTTTTATTAGTTCCTATATGTACAGTGGATGTTCTTTGTATAAAAGGATTGATTCTTTTTGTACTTTGAATTTTATGTTCAAAAAGATTGTTGTATGTACTTAACAGGACATCAACTCCAGAATTGTTGGCTGTTAAGATTTTTATTAGGCAATATTAGTTCAGTAGTTTGCCATTACTTTCTAACAGCCCGAAGCCGCACACCATCGAAATCATCGCAAAGCGGCCTGTCCCCTATTGATTTCGTACCCTCTGCTCTGTTTGTCCAAAGGCACAGGCGCCGATGATGTGATTAATATTAGTTCCGTATGCACCTTGCGTTTTATTTGTTGATTAACATTTCTTTTCTGTGCAATTTATTTATTATCTTTTTTTTTTATTTGAACAGTATTAGTATAAGTTCGCTACCAGGCGATGTAATCATTTACACGGATGGTTCTGTGCTTAGAAGTGAAATAAGTATCTGGGAGATTGTGGCGAAGGTTTGTGAACGGTGTTTTGGTGCAGGAGAGTCTGGCATATGATACCACATCTAGTCTGAGAATGAAGGTGGGAGTAGTCACGGCGGCGTCTAGCTGGAAGACAAACAGAACACGCATGTCGTGATTGTAACGGACACACAAAGTATGATGAGACAGGTTAAGAGACATGCTTTGGGCAGAGAGGCAGGTTTCCATTCACCAGGACATGCTGGTGTGGTGGGAAACGAGCAGATTGAAAAAAGTAGTTAGGTTTGCGTCCCATGGTGCGTCACAATGCAGATGTGGTCTAGGCCATTTGGAATCGTGTGTATATTGCAAAGAACAGGTAGATCAACACGGTATGGAGAGAAAGGTGCTGCAGGTAGTGACCACAGGCTTTGGCAGATACGCAAAACTCCGAGGAAAGGCCAGGCGGACACATAATGGGACTAGTACCTTTTGTATTTCTACTCCTCGCTGGCTGTTGCAGATGAGGACGTAACACATATGGGAGAGTTCCGCGTGCGGTGAAGTCAATTCTTCACTTAACTCAACTCAGCTCAGTTCCCTTGTTCCGTGCAATGCATTAACTGGTCTGCATTAATTTCCACTGTACCGAGGCTATTTTTAGTTGACATACATTAGTTCTGATCTGTACCGACAATTGCATATTCACCCAGTTGTAAATATAAAGTCATATTCAGCTGTTATAACCGGTCTCCCTGTCGAAGGGTTTAACGATTTTCTCCGAAATCCCGTATATAGACGTGAGGTGAACAGCTGTGGGTGATTCGGCAGCGCATCGCGTCGCGTTGGTTACTTACTGGGTATGTGAGCAGGCCGCCCCAAAAAACAATGGCAAACTATTGAGCGTAATTTTTACAAGAACATCAACAGCAGCTAAAAAATGCTTGTGTTGACTGCAATGTCATGTAAGGGATATGCAACTTAAAAACAAACAAAACTCATAAGTCGGAGTGGGTTTGCCTGATGTCGAGAGACACTGGTACTAGGGAAGTTAATCCACACGGAGAAATGAACCTAGTGCACTAGAAGCAGTAGCCCGTGTATGGACTAGGCTTGAGTTCAAAGCAAACAAACGCAAAAATAAAATAGTCACCATGTTCGTTTTGTAAATGGGGCCAGTTGTAAATTAGAATCTCCGGTTGAGCTTTGATTGAAAACGTTTTGTAAATGGGGCCAGTTGTAAATTAGAATCTCCGGTTGAGCTTTGATTGAAAACGTTTTGTAAATGGAGCCAGTTGTAAATTAGAATCTCCTGGTAAGCTTTGATTGAAAACGTTTTGTAAATGGAGCCAGTTGTAAATTAGAATCTCCTGGTAAGCTTTGATTGAAAACGTTTTGTAAATGGAGCCAGTTGTAAATTAGAATCTCCTGGTAAGCTTTGATTGAAAACGTTTTGTAAATGGAGCCAGCTGTAAATTAGAATCTCCGGTTGGGCTTTGATTGAAAACGTTTTGTAAATGGGGCCAGTTGTAAATTAGAATCTCCGGTTGAGCTTTGATTGAAAACGTTTTGTAAATGGGGCCAGTTGTAAATTAGAATCTCCGGTTGAGCTTTGACTGAAAACGTTTTGTAAATGGGGCCAGTTGTAAATTAGAATCTCCTGTTGAGCTTTGATTGAAAACGTTTTGTAAATGGGGCCAGTTGTAAATTAGAATCTCCTGTTGAGCTTTGACTGAAAACGTTTTGTAAATGGGGCCAGTTGTAAATTAGAATCTCCTGTTGAGCTTTGACTGAAAACGTTTTGTAAATGGGGCCAGTTGTAAATTAGAATCTCCTGTTGAGCTTTGACTGAAAACGTTTTGTAAATGGGGCCAGTTGTAAATTAGAATCTCCTGTTGAGCTTTGATTGAAAACGTTTTGTAAATGGGGCCAGTTGTAAATTAGAATCTCCTGTTGAGCTTTGATTGAAAACGTTTTGTAAATGGGGCCAGTTGTAAATTAGAATCTCCTGTTGAGCTTTGATTGAAAACGTTTTGTAAATGGGGCCAGTTGTAAATTAGAATCTCCTGTTGAGCTTTGATTGAAAACGGGAACATTTCTAAACAGAACCTTCCTCTCAGTTTGTATTATAAACAGGAGCACGTGTAACTAAAACCTCTCGTTCACCTTTGATTGAGATCGGAATAGCTGTATGTAGAGTCTCCTTCAGAGATTCAATAGCATTCGAGCCTATGGCACAAGACTAGTCAACAAGTCTCGGTACAATGTTTGAGAACCTGCGTCTTTCCTGTGGCACCGTACGGGTGTGAGTCATGGACAATTTGAAAATCACTAACGAAGAAAATTGGAACTCTTAATCTCAAATGCTACAGAAAAGTTCTCAGAATATCATTTTTCTCACATCCTTTATAGAACAACCCAGTCAACAGTAGCATTTCCGCCTCCGTGATCTCTCGGCAAGTTTATGTTCAGTAGTTTGCCATTGCTTTCTGAACGACCAGCACCGATACCAACGCAGAATCAACGCAACGCGGTCAGCTGTCAAATCGCGCGCAGCTGTGTTTCGAACGAGGGTATGCAAGATTACTAACCGCGTACGTAAGCTCTTCGCCGCGGAGACCGCTGGAATATCATTGGTCAAAAAAACAATAAAAGTACTGACATTTTAGAAGATGTGAACATGTAAGAAAACAGAATGATGTCTTGGAAATTGAAATTCTTTGACCATATCAAACCTCGCGTGGTTTGAAGAGAACAGTGATGGAAGCCGTGATTCTCTGTAGACAAGGCTGAGGTCGAAAAGCATGAAGATGAACACAAGGCACTGCACATACCTGTGCCTTGAGAGTGCCCGAGGCAGGAGAGATGGCCAGAGATTGAGAGGCTTTTCGAGGCGCCATGCTGTAGAGACCTTGCCATATGATGATAGTCTCCTATTCATCTTTTAGTGTAAACGAGAGCAAATGTAAATATAATCTCGTGCGCGGGGTTTATTGCAAACCTGAATAGTTGTTAGTGTTGACACTTGCCATGTGAGAATATATGAAGCATTCCATTTACTTTGCTACAAAATTACAATATAGTATACACAGCTAATGAATCGTGGAGCTGAAAGTACAAAATGGTATATACAACTAATGAATCGGAGCTGATTAAGCTTAGTAATTAGCGCGCTTGCCTGCAGTGGCAGCAGAATTCGTCTCTTTACTTCAACTCCAAAATGGTGATGTTGTCATACCATCTTAGTCCCTAGAGGAGCGGCTGGCCGAGTGGCTAGAATGTCGGATTCTCCTTCAGGAGATCCGGGTTCGAATCCTCGGCAAGGTGTGGAGTTTTCTCTGTCGGGGCAAAAAGAAAACTCAACCTGCACAGTTCGTGGTGACTGCACATGCCAGGTAGCCTTAATTCCTCAGGCTCAAAGATATATATATATATATATATATATATATATATATATATATATATATATATATATATATATATATATATATATATATATATATTCATAGCAGGTTGTATTGTCTTTTTGTGAGGGCAGTGTGCTAAAACCGGGCGTGTTGTCATAACTATTGTGTCAATACTAGGCATGTTATCATAATTATTGTGGCCATTCAGGTCATATTGTCCAAACTATTGTGCCAATACTGAGCGTGTTGACCTAACTATTTTGCCAATTTTAGGCGTGATGTCCAAACAATTGTACCAATACTGGGCGTGATGTCCTAACTATTGTAACAATACTGGGCGTGATATCCTAACTATTGTAACAATACTGCGTCTGGCGTTCGTTGTCTCGGATGGCTGTGTGAGGTGCACCCAATTGAGAACTTCCCAGCCGACGCAATTTAGTGACTCAGGCGTTTCGAGAATGTGACCGCAGCGCCAAGCCGGTGTGGTGGTTTGAGCTGGCGAAAGAACAATTTTTGTTCGACTGTTCAACAAATTCTCGATAAGCGCTCTCTCTCTCTCTCTCTCTCTCTCTCTCTCTCTCTCTCTCTCTCTCTCTCTCTCTCTCTCTCTCTCTCTCTCTCTCTCTCTCTCTCTCTCTCTCTCTCTCTCTCTCTCTCTCGATGAGTAGTGGGCCTGCAGTCAGTAAGCTGGTATAGCTTTTCGGTCAGGCCTTCCTGGCGTAGCTTGAAAGCTCGTCGGTGGGAGTTCAGTGGTGTAGCATGTATCACCGGGTACCGAGGGAGTGCACTCAGCGATTGCAACTCTTGACCTGCGTGTGCGTGAATAGTCCGTCTGTGCGACAGATATCTGGTTGATCCTGCCAGTAATCATATGCTTGTTTCAAAGATTGTGGAAAACCGTCCCTACGGCTCTCAGCTGGGGAAAATGGCTGATTACCCCTAAGTCAATATTCCCCAGATGTGAGGGCCTGTCGTGAGATGCTGAGCCGGCAGCATCTGCAGCCCACCCCGTGAGCGATACTAAAGGTGGAAAAAAGCGTCCCAGGGGCACATTGAGTGAGCGTTATCAAAGGTGGAAAAACGTCTCTACAGCTCTCAGCTGAGGGATATGGCTGAATGCCTCTAAGTCAATATCCCCCAGAGGGCCTGTCTGGACGTAAAATGCTGAACTGACAGCATCTGCAGCCTACTTCGTGAGAGTTACCAAAGGTAGAAAAAAGTATCATTTACACGAAATGGAATTGCTTGGCTAGAGTATCCATTACGTGGAAGTCCGAAGCGAAAGCTTGCTGTGTGTTTGAAACACAGCTGTGGAACATTTGGCAGCAAATTGCCTTGCGATAATTACCATACAATGGTGTGAGTGCTGGTCGTTCAGAAAGCAATAGCAAACTACTGAACTAAAAAAAATCACAACCAGTGGACAATACTGAGGTTGACTGCGACGTCTTGTAAAGGTTATGCTATCAACTTTTTCATGGGTATTAATTTTAAATCCTTATGATCGAAACAAGAGCTAGAAACAATCATTATCTATTCTTTTCCTGCTGCCCTGTATGCTCCATTGGCACAGCATCAGTTATAGAACTGCTCACTCCTAGGCGTCCTATCTTTTGATGTTGCCTGCAGCTTCCCCCCCCCCCCCCCATGCCTCCCCATATTGTTCGTCCTGTTTTCTACATGTCTTCTCACTGTTGAGTTTGGTTAACCTCTATTGAGTTTATACTGTGGGCTGCAAAGATAGAGCTCCCTTGTTGTGATGTTATCAGGTTTTCACTGTGTTAGGCGCTATTCCAACTTCACAGGAAATGGTCACCACTATAATGCTCCGTGCCTGTGCCAGTGAATATCACACACAATACCCCTCACTGTCTCATGTGAAGGGTGGAACAGACAGCAGCACCGACAACCTAACAGCACGCACAGGCAAGTATATGCTTATGGTCGCTGACAGAATGCCAATACAACAGTCTGCCACGAAAAAATACAGGTCATCGTCGATGGAAACGGCAGTCACTATAAATACAGCAGCATGACACACATTACTGCATAATGCAAAGCTAGCAAGTTCAGCAACTGACCACCGCCATTTTCTTAAAATGCAGTTCATAAAATAAACAACGGCGGACAAATGAAAAAGGACTCCGCACGAAATCCCCAGCTCACAGTGTCTCTCCAAGCATTCAGCTCAGTATCTGGACGACGGAACCGTGTATTACTTGTACAACATGAGGCAAGCCGTAGCTAGAAGCACAAATACTCCAGAGGGCTTAACAGCTCAACCGCCTATCCGCCATATTGGATTGGAAGTCCCACATTGTGTATGTCCTATCCATAATAACAAGTAAAGATGTTTGACAATTTTACTCGCCGGAAGGGGTATTATGCAAATGGTGCTAGACTCATACTGTTCTCTGTCATTAGCCCCATCTGTTCCTCACTTCTTGATTCATGCCAAGCAATCTATTTATCTACCTTACTTCCGATTAGTGATTCTCTCTATTCTTTCTTGTATCCCTCTATTCTGTGTAGCGCCAGAGCTTAAACTTCATGTGCGCTATAATAAGTTAGTGTGTTTATTTCACACATGGGTCAGTTGGACGTCAACGCTGACTTCTCATTCAGAAAGCATTGGCAAACTACTGAACGTAAAATTGCCTAGCAAATCAATCTGGGGTTTATTGCAACGTCCTGAAAAGGACAAGCACAATTCCGTGCAGTAAACAGTTAATGGGTGTTCGTAGCTTATTAGAAACTGTTTAATGGTTTCAATATAGACATATTAATAAAACGATTGCGTTGGACGTTACAGATGTACCACACATTAACCATTTTCGACAGACGAAGTGGTGTTCGACACTCCAAAACCTATATTATTGTAAGAGTCCCAGCAGCTGAACTAATCCCGGTGACAATACTGTTTCAACTAAAATCAGTCATTTCCCTATTCTGTGAAAACACTCAGGTTTCATTTTCTGTCAGTTGTAATCAAGAAAGAGCGTAAAATTTCCATATAGAACTTGCACAGTTGTAGGTATATGAGACCTGGACAATAAGGACGCTAACTTGGAAACACCTCATGGCAACAGGGAAGTAGTTTCTGAAAAAATTTAAAGACAGTATTGGCGTGGCATATACACAAATCCAACGACAATTGATATCATCTTGAAACGACCGGACACCTGATCAAACACTCTGAAGACGGCTTGTGTTAGCAAATAAGATAGAGTGTCACAGGCTGTGATTCTGAGATAAGTAACACATTTTGTTCATTCAAATTACTGTTTTCATTGTTGTGATTAATTTCTTGTTCATCTTTCCATTTTTCTCATTCTTTTATTAAGTCTTAATGTAGTGACTGTAGTATCTTCCCAAGTCTTTGATGTTTTGTTTTCTGAATATGTTTGCAGATGAAGACAGTCCCAGCAATGTCCAATGTTTTCCACCAACGTGTTCTGTAAAGCTGCGATACTTCATGTTGTTTTATCTTGTTTATGTGATTGACAACATAAACTTGCATGGAACGAACGAACGAACGAACAATCTTTATTTTCAAAGGGTTAGGAATTGGGCACGCAGACCCGTCTGACATTCTGCCCTTCTTCTCTAATTCCTCTCATACATGATTTCATTCAACATCACTTATAAGCACGTGGTAATGAAGGTAATGTTTTACCCTGACAGTTATATAACTGCCAGTGTGGTAACTCAGAGGCTAGCGTGCTCGTGCGCCAGCCACAACGGGGATCATGTGTTCGAATCCCGAGCCATGCGTTGATTTTGCAAATATTCATAATTAATGTGTCCTTAAGAAGTTTCCTGCCATGGGTCTGTTATTTCATAGTGCCATCACATTTGGTGCGTCTGAATGCATGGAGGAATAAGTATCTAGTCTTTGTGCGTCTGAATGCATGGAGGAATAAATTTCCAGTCTTTGTGCGTCTGAATGCAGAAAGAAATAAGTGCCCAGTCTTTGTTCAGACTTAAATTGCTACAGGGAACTATGTAGAGAAGTAAATGCGGCTATCGAACGCCAGTTGGTCCAATACAGTATGGGGCTAGAATCTTATACACAATCCTGGTCGACCCCACTTCCATGCGGATACATTACTGCCAAAACTGCCATTTACTGCCAATATAGTACCTTGCAGTGTATGGTAGGACTTCCGGTAAAAATGGCGACAAGATGAAGCGTTACTTTTCGGAGGGATGCTATTTAGTGTTTTTCATTGGATTTCGTGTGATTTCCTTTGGATTCCCTGTGAATAGTGTTTCCCTGTGGATTATGTGATGTTATATTGTGTTCCTTTTATTGGAAGTTTTCAAAAGAAGCCACGGAAGGCAGGTGGTGGATGTAATTTTGAGGGCAGCCGACAGATATTTGTGGGTCATGGCCTCGAGTTACGCGACGGCAGGCAAAGGAACTCGTCTTGAGTCGATGGGTGCGGTCTCCGACCAGTAAGGTCACTGCCATAGAGGAAAGCAACGGCAAACTACCTCTTTAAAAGTGCCTAGTAAATCATGATTCGCTTAAAGACCGATCATCGCAAGACAAGGACAGAGACGTTAAAATTAGCAACTTGGAACGTTAGGACGTTAAACAACGACGGAAAATTAGAGAACATAAAACAAGAAATTGAAAGGGAAAAAATTAATATCTTAGGTATGTGCGAAACGAGATGGACAGGAGCAGGCATCAAGATAGAAGAAGATTTCAAGATTATTTATTCTGGAGGTGAAGATCGTCATAGGGGAGTGGCAATTATTCTGGATCGGAAGACATCAAAATCTATTCAAGGATATTGGGCCGTGTCGGACAGCGTTCTACTAGTTAAATTAAGTGGCAGACCGTTTAGCATAAATATTATTCAAGTATATGCCCCACCAGGAGAATCCAGTGAAGATAGTGTAGAAGAATTTTATAATGACATGGAGTCTGCCTTAAAGAAATGTAAAAATTCAGAAATAAACATCATAATAGGGGACTTCAATGCAAAAGTAGGAAATCAAGGAGATAGATACACAGTAGGAAACTATGGTTTAGGAGAGAGAAATGAAAGAGGATACAGACTCGTAGAGTGGGCAAAAGAACAGGAAATGATTTTAGGAAACACCTGGTTCAAACAACACCCTAGAAGATTATGGACATGGAGGAGTCCTAATAGCAGGATTAGAAACCAGATTGACTACATTCTGATTAGCAGAAGATTTAGAAACGCATTAACAATAGCAAAAACAGTTCCCAGTGCTGATTGTTATAGTGACCACAGATTACTCACAGGAACATTGAGGATAAAGTTGAAGAAAGTCAAGTATATAACAGGAAACACTAAATATGATTTGTGTACATTGAGTAATGACAAGGAAATACAAAACAAATTCAACATAGAAGTACAGAACAGATTTGAAATTTTGTCTGATCTAGAGATCCTATTCCAGGATGTGGATGATCAATGGGAAACGTTGAAGAATTCAATCAATGTGGCTGCAGAAACAACTATTCCAAAATTAAAGAAGGTGGGTCGTAAGAAATGGATGACTGAAGAAATTTTACACCTCATGGAAACAAGAAGACTCAACAAACATAATTCTGTCACATATGAAGAAATTCACAGACAAGTCAGAACATTATGTAAGGAGGCAAAAGAAGCATGGCTTGAGGAAAAGTGCTTAGAAATTGAAAGCCAACACAACAGTCAAAATACCAAATTAGTGCACAAAAGAATTCAGGAACTTACTAATAAAAGAACAAGTACATCAACAGGGTGTCTAAAAACTGAAGATGGCAAAATCATAATAGAAAAAGACCAGATTCTACAGGTATGGACAGATTATGTGAAACACCTTTATGATGATAACAGAGACGAACAGTATGATATTAGATTTAATAATGAAGGACCGCCAATTTTGGAGATGGAGGTTCGAAATGTTCTTAAGCATATGAAAGCTGGCAAGGCCCCCGGTGCAGATAACATCACAACAGAAATGATTAAAGCTTTAGAAGAATTTGGACTAGATCAAGTCACCAGACTGCTGAACACATTATATGATACTGGAGATATACCTCCTGAATTATGTAACTCTATATTTATTGCAATCCCAAAGAAATCAGGAACCTTGGAATGTGATCAACATAGAACAATTAGTATAATGAGTCACATCACAAAGATTTTGCTAAGAATTATCATGCAAAGAATGAGGAAGAAGATACAACCTGAAATAGGGGAAGAACAATGCGGGTTTGTAGAAGGAAAGGGTACAGTAAATGCTGTGTATATGCTGCGAACAGTTATTGAACGTGCTATAGAAGTAAACAAGGATATACATCTTTGCTTTATTGACTATACAAAGGCTTTTGATAGCGTTAGACATGTCAGCATGGTGGATATGCTTGCAGATCTACAAATTGATGGGAAAGACATTAGACTTATAAAAAACATATATTGGAAACAACAAGCTGCAATAAGGATTGATAATGAAGTGGGACAGTATCAGCCAATTAAGAGAGGTGTTAGGCAGGGATGTGTGATGTCTCCAGATCTTTTTTCCCTGTACAGTGAAAATATTTTCAGAAATGTAGAGGATATAAATGGAATCAGCATTGGAGGACGAAACATCAATAACATTAGATATGCAGATGATACAGTATAAATTGCAGACAATGCGCAGGACCTGCAACAATTAGAAGATGCGGTTGTTGTACACCATGAGCAACTGGGGTTAGAATTAAATTGTAAAAAGACTCAGGTTATGGTCGTCAGTAGGAAGGAAGAAGTGCCACAATGTAATATACAAGTAAATGGAAATATTCTTCAACAAGTGAATCGGTACAATTATCTTGGAACAGTTATAACATCTGATGGGAGATGCCTTGAAGAGATTAGAACAAGAATCGCCATGGCGAAAGTAGCCTTTAGCAAGATGAAAAACATTCTGACCAATAAAAAGATGTCAATTGAAACGAGAAAAAGAGTGTTGAGGGGATACATAGAGCCTGTTATTTTGTATGGATGTGAAACTTGGACAATGAGCAGTCAAGCTGAAAAGCATCTGATGGCTGCAGAAATGTGGTTTCTGAGGAAAATGCAAAGAATACCATGGACAGACAGAAAAACCAATTACCAAGTACTACAGGAGACAAATGAACATCGTAAACTGAGTAGAGAAATTAGACGTAGACAGTCAAAATTTTTTGGTCATGTTATGAGAAGAAATGGATTGGAGAACTTAGTGACAACTGGCAAGATCGAGGGGAACAGACCAAGAGGAAGACCGAGAGGAAAATACCTGGATGGCTTGGCCACATGGCATGGACGAGACAGGAACACTGAACTGATCCATGACACTGGTGATCGAGTGAAATGGCGAGTCATGACCGCCCACGCTTTCCAGCATGGCACATGATTGATTGATTGAGTGTATGGCGGGAGGGGGGGGGGGGGTGTCTTTGAGCCTGAGGAATTAAGGCCGCCTGGCTAGTGCAGTCGCCGCGAACTGTGCAGGTTAGGATTTTCTTTTTGCCCCCGAAGGAGAGTCCGGCATTCTAGCCACTCGGCCAGCCGCTCCTCGGATACTTTACTAATTAAAAATATTACAAATGGTCGGAAATTGATTCATTCAATAATATCAAGGGACATTACAAGAACATATGTAGCAATAAATTATAAACGTTTTATCTCCCTTAACATGTAAAAACAAAACTAAAAGTTATGTTTACGGATTTTGATGATGATAATGACAACGATGACAATAACGATCACCATTATTGTGATGATGACAATTAAGATCATTGCTGTTATGTGAAAGAACAGATGAATGCAAACAATAACAACAACAACAAATCAGTATTCTCACAATTGTCGTAATGTGTTTGGATCACTTCGAGACGGATGTTTAAAAACTAATAACCTGAGCTCCAAAGTAAGTACAGTAAAACCTAGGTTTTAGTTGCCTTCGGTGATCATCTGTTCCCTTTTCGTCGATTTTTTTCGCGAAAAATGTGCCTCGATTTTCGTTGGGTTCCATTGAATTTCGTAGGCGTCCATTAAACAGAAAACATTATTTTCTTTAACTGTACTCTGCCAGTCTCCCTGGCCTAGGTGTTAACGTCTTTCTCCGTAATCCCGTATATTCTCGCAAGTAACGTAACTTGCGCAAGAATCGGTAGCGGTTCTCGCCGCGTTGGTAACTTACGGGGTATGTGAGCCGGTCGCTCAGAAAGTCAATGGCAAACTACTGAGCATAATTTTGCCTAGTACATCAACAGCAGCTGAAAAATGCTGCTGTTGACTGCAACGTCCTGTAAGGAATTGAAACAAAAAAATAGACACGTTATATTTCTATGGCATTATCAATACTTCTACCTTCTATAAAGCTTACAGCGAAAAACTTACTTTTCAAAAAGGCAATCCTGATTTCAAAGATCGTACCTTACAGCGCTGCACATTATATTTGGCCGTCCCCGGGAAGAATAACCCGGTCAACAAATGCACGCAGAAGTCGGATGTGTCGGCCTAACGGCGCAAGAACGCAGCTCTGCTGTAAACAGGCACAACGCAATCACATCCGGGAAAAAAAACAACTCTGGATGAACACAAGAAGAAGAAGATATTTGGCCGTTTCTTACACGTGATGCAAGACATAGTAATCGCATAAATATACTGTTAGTCAGTTGCATATCCTATACAGGACTTAGCAGTCAGCACCGTCATTTGTTGCTGTTGTGATCACTTGGTAAGATTACGTTCAGTAGTTTGCCATTGCTTTCTGAACGATCGGCACCCATACCATTTCGTAAACAACCAACGCAAGACGGTTTGCTGCCAAATCGTATGCAGCTGTGTTTCGAACGCGGGTATGCAGGATTGTGAACTGTGTACGTAACCCATTCGCCACGCAGCCGGCATAAACATATTACACATCCAAAAGATAAAAAAAACTGGTTTACGTATAATCACATAAACATATTACACATCCAAAAGATAAAAAAAAAACTGGTTTACGTATAATCACATAAACATATTACACATCCAAAAGATAAAAAAAACTGGTTTACGTATAATCACATAAACATATTACACATCCAAAAGATTAAAAAAAACTGGTTTACGTATAATCACATAAACATATTACACATCCACAAAGATAACAAAACCGGTTTACGTACAATCACATAAACATATTACACATCCAAAAGATTCCACCAACCGGTTTCCGTACAATCACATAAACATGTTACATATCCAAAAATATACCTCCAACCGATTTACGTACAGTCGCAAAATGTGTTGTTGTTGTTTGGATTCATCTGTTCTTTCACACGACAGCAATGATCTTAATTGTCATCATCACAATAGTGGTCATCGTTATTGTCATCGTTGTCATTATCATTATCAAAATGCGTAAACCTTACTTTTGGTTTTGGTTTTGATATGTGAAGGGATAGATGTGAAGGGGTTTGTACTGAGTGCAAACTACATGTCCGGTTTTAAAACTCCTACCATACTAATGATTATTCTATTTTGTTCTACAGCACCTTTCCGTTACCCATATATCAACTAACGTAAAAATAATATGTATTAATTAATCATGTTGTATGGATGTTTACGTATATCCAATGGGTTTATAATCCATAGATTGCTTAATATTACCTTCATAAAGGATGAATGAATGGATTTATGTATGAAATGAGAGAGATGAAAAGTCTGGAATAATCAACATTTCTGCCTGCCCAGTAGGCAAACCTCTAAAAATAATGCACTATTGTTCTTCGTATAGTCCTTGTTTTGTGATGTTAGTGATCGTATGTCCACTGCCTTCTGACTCGTGTAATGTCAGTCATTTCTGATATTGATGTTCCTCCATGCCTTGATGTCCGATTATCCAGCATCTTCTCTCTCTCTCTCTCTCTCTCTCTCTCTCTCTCTCTCTCTCTCTCTCCTCTCTCTCTCTCTCTCTTGTTCTCCCCCTGCCTCTGTGCTGCCCATCACACGTGTACAGTCTAATTTGCATACAGGCCGGTGCTAAGTTCAGGTCCTTGCTGCCTACACCCCTCTGACTTTTGAGCTGGCAGAGCGGGGAAGAAGCAATGCAACATAGTACACACACATACGACGGTATTTCGGTTGTAGGTCGGGAATAACATCTCTACAACAACCTGACTTCCATAGAGGTGCTCATTGTTGAACTGATTCACTGCCGAAGGATAATATATCGCTTAATAAAAAGACCTCCTATTTGGACCGAAGGACGATATGTCGTTATTCTAGAGTCATTGTGTCATTTGCTTTGTTTCGTGGTATCTTCCTCCAATGAATGGACATGCGTATTATAATACTTGTTCATGTGATTGTTCACCATGTTTGGTGAAAACCTACTTTTTGTTTGCCACTGAATCAGTTGAACAACAGTTAACAGTTATATATATATATCATCATCATTGAAGACTATGGGATACAAGGGAAATTGCTAGAAAACATCACAGCCATGTACCACCCGAGGCGATGTGAAATAAGAACACAAAAAGGTATATCACATATGTTCGCAGTCAATACAGCTTGAGGCATGGATGTATGATCTCCCCTTTTCTATTTAATATCTACATGGAAAGAATATCCAAAGAAGCAAGCATTGGCAGAGATTCAGAAAATTTAGAACTCTCTACTTCAGATAAAACAACTGATCCACAGGAAATAAATGAACTTCTATTTGCAGCCGATCAGTGCCTATGTTATAGCGACGAGAACAGACTGCAAAATTGTATCAATAATCTGAGTTCAGCATGAAGCAGATACAGTATGAGTACAAACACAGCCACAACCGAAGTAATGCTAATTAGCAGATCTCCTGGTCCACTAAGTATACATATAAATAGCACCTCTCTGAAACAAGATTAAAAGAATATCTTTTATTATGATCACTGAAGATGGCAAATTGGACAGAAAAATCGAAATCAGATGTCAAAAAGCAAGTGCACGTACTATTACCCTTACTGAAACATACAAATAGACCCATGTCCACAAAACGACAGATAATAAACAGCATATTTAGACTAACCCTATGCTAACAATCTCAAACTTGGACATTATCTAAATCACACTTTCGGAAAATCATCACCTGCAAGATGAAATGCCCGACTGGAGCTGCCAACTTAACAATTCGAGACCGAATAAGAAATATGGTTATCGGACAGACAGTGGGATCAAAACCTTGTGGCACATTTATTTCAAGACAGAAGATCTCGATAGAATGCAACATGATCAACGCTGACGCACAAATTATTCCTCCCTACGACGCTTGACGGCAAAAGTGGAAGTTGATGATGATGATGATTGAATCAGTTAAAGGACATGAACGCGTTTTCATCTGATTTCAGAATCAAAACTCAGTCTCCCGGAGACAGTTAGTTAGTTAGTTAGTCGACAGATCATCCTCATTGCACGTCGAATAATTTAGTCCATAAGTGCTCGGATACCCTACTCAGTAGATCCCGTAGCGTGTAGCAACTGACGACACAAGTTCTGTGTTGGTTTATTAATATTTTTTTGCTTCCTGCGTAGTGTTCTTGTTTGGCCACACCTCTTTTAATTTGCTGTTTTCGCAGTCTGGCCATGGTTGTAGATTCACAGTCATCACTTGGTTCTCGCAAAAGTCTTACTTCTCGTAGAGCATTCAGAATGTTAGCCTGGTCCATGACTCGTCCACCTTCCACAGTAGCCTTACCTGCAAGCTTGTCAGCCTGCTCATTTCCTCGTATACCCGCATGTCCTGGCACGAAAATGAAACTAATCTTTGCCAGCCAAGACCGCTTCAGAGACAGCAGCAACTTTCTTCGGAAACACCCCATCTCTATCCTACTGAGAATGCTCATCGAGTCACTAAGGAAACATGCCCTAGTGAATGTCTGTGTCTCGAACCATGTTATTGCTTTACTTACTGCCATGACTTCCAGAGTCAGGCTACTTGTGGTCAAAGCAAAAGCACCAGAATCTTCCTTAAACAATTTTCCCTCCTGCCTGAGCCGTAAAAGCTCAAGAACTTCTCACTCGTCGAACTACCGACCCATCTGTGTAAATGAAAGCATCACCCTACAAAGAATTCTCGAAGATCAAAGTCTGTACTTCCGCCTCCACAGCAGCCGGATTTTCTTGTCTGCATTTTATGTCCAGTTGGATGCAAACTGAAAAGGACATACAGAAATCTGTTGGCATTCTTACCCACTCCTGGCCAGGTTCTAAGTCCTCAAGTGAACACACCAGCTGAAGAATGTCTTTGGTTTGATCCATCCACGACTTTCCTCTTTTTAACCTGCTGCCCTTTACCTTCTTAATTTCACTGTGCAGTGGATGTTGTGTGTTTGCATTGATTCTGAGGTAGGCACGTGCTCTGCAAATGTGTATTCTGTCCCCAATGGTTGGAAAATCAAGAAGATAGCGCATCGCCCTGCATGCCGTATCTCTTGTACATCCAAGAATAATACGCATAGCTTCGTTTTGTATACTTTCCATCCTTTCCATCTGCTTACGGCTGATAGTCAGGATCACCATGGCATACTCCAAAACAGAAAGGACCAGACTCTCGTATAGGAGACATAAATGGCGCTGCTCACAGTTTGCCTCCGCCATCACCCGTATCGCAGCCATACCTTGCTTAGGCCATTATTATCACCCGGTCGATGTGTGCTCATGATACGCAAGACTTCGATCAAATCGTATCCCCAGGTAGTTCATTTCCTGCGTTATTTACACCGTCTCTGAACCCAGATTTACATTTGGTGTTGGAGTGTTGACAATATGGTTATTCAAAAAGAACCATGTCACTGCTGCCTTCGTGGGATGACCATTGCCTCAGATTCCACACAATAAGTGCTTATGCGATTTAGTTCTGTTTGTAGATCCACAGCCACTCGATCTCTATCCTTGCCCTGACGATACACTAACACATCGTCGGCATATGACAATGTCCTCCCCGGTCCTCTGACCTGTTCGGAAGTAATTCTCACAGTCTAGGCCAGTGGTTCTCAACCTTTTTTGGCCCGTGACCCCCTTCACCATATTTTCAGAACGTCCTCCCCCCTTTCGTATTTCCTACGTAAAAGTTCTCTCTCTCTCCACCCCCCCCCCCCCGCTCCTGCCCCTACACAGTATACGTAATAATGGAAGCACATACCAAAACAAGTCTAGACGTCCACATAAAGCATGATTTGTGGGTCTACTTGCTTTATAAATTTATAAAATGAATTTTAGAAGGGATGAGACGTACAGAACCGTAAAGTATGAAGGGAAAAACAATATAAAGTAATCGGTTCTTGTATTAACGCGATCTTGAAATAATCTTCATTTCTCCCCCCCCCCCCCCCCCCCCCCCCCCCCTCCCCCCCCCCCGGAAACCCTAAAATTCCCCCCTGAATTCCCCACCGGTTGAGAACCACTGGTCTAGGCTTTGATCAGTACCGGAGATAATGGTGATCCCCATGGCAGGCCAGGATATATTGTTGTTGGTTCAAAGGTCCAACTACCACATCTAAAAACTACTTTCCATTGAAAGAGAGCTGCGGCGATCCAACTAGGGAAGACTGAACTTATCTTGAGTTCAAGAAGCTGAAACATTAAGAGATCCAATGGTACTTTGTTGTACGCATTGTCGTGATAAGTACTTTCTCTCTACTATAGTGTCTTGAGAGATTATACTTCTATAGTGTCGTCCCTGGAGTGAGGGGAATCAACACCCACATTTTATTAAAACCTATATCATATTCTGGAGAAATCCACTAGATTCCGCCCACAACACTCCGTCAGTCTATAGACACCTCTTTCTCTCTCACTCTCTATCACCACTGGATCGTGCCCCCTCTCATTCTACCCCAAAACAACATACTCAACAACTCTAGCTTCTAAAAATTAATAACAATTAATTTATTCAAAAATAAAGAGAAGAGTTGTATGTGAGAAGTGTAAGCGTGGAGTGTGTGTTGTATACTCTAGTGTAAATGTAGAAATCAGACCACAAAGCTCAGGATCAGAGTCCACTCATCATGGCAAGGATTACACGACATCATAATAGTCAGCACAATTGACCTCACCAAACGATGCGTCTCTCCCGCCAGACGATGTCCACCTCCAGGAGCTTTGATAACCACGATGCTTGGTCACCACTCAAATATACGGTCTGGGACTGATCCTACCTTGTTCCTAAAACACTGCTCCTAATTGTTTATAGAAACTGAGACCACACAACTCCTGCACAGTGAAAAGCGGAACACTGACCCATGAACATGATATTCTTCCTTTCTACGAAATATTCTAAAGTTTGTCACTCTTAAAACAGTCATTGTACATAGTCTCATATGAATCTCTTAATTTCCCAGATATGTCCCAATGTTCTAATTTCCTTGTTATGTGGAACAAACACTCTCTAAAGTTTTGGTTTCATGTAGTGTGAAAGTCAATCACTACTGTTCTAGTTATAAGTGGAGTGAAAATCCATCACTACTGGTTTATTCACGAATGGTATGAAAACAAAAAACCATTACTATGTTGCTGTCCACAAGTAGTGTGAAATACTATCACTAATGTTCTCAGTATTTATCCTGTAGGATACTTATATGATTCAGCTCCACAGAGCAATGTTCTTTCAAACCTTTTCTAGCATAGGCCCAGTGAGAAGGTCGCTGACTAATCCTCCTGCACCAAAAATATCCCGGATCTGAATTTTCGATGTTTCCGTGGTTTTCATTCCTAACCTGAGGGAACCTGTGAAATAGAAAACACATCAGGTAAGAGCCACCCCGTCACTGATCCCTATTAGATGAGTGTAGGCCACTGGCCTCGCTCAGATAAATAACAGTGAACCAAACTCTGTCATGGACAGATGAGCTCATCACATAGGTCTGAGTTAGGGTAAGACAAGGGAAGACCAAAATAGAAAGTGCAGGACCCCAGTAGCCACCCCACTGTAAGATCCCACCATTGGACATTTTCCCTATCCCACAACCAACTTCAATCCTTTTAAATATCATCCCCCTTCACTATTCATAACCAGCTGAGCAAATTGACTTCCGATACTAGTTAATTTTAACAAGGCAACTTCCTACTGTCGCCGGCACTCCTTGAACGACTAACCACAACACAACACTATATTAATGACCTAAACTCTATTTATCCCTAGACTGTACTGCATTATTCACATCTAATGTTTACTAGTAATTACCTTATGAAAACTCCACTATCCCTTAATCGAATCTTATCCTTGTCATAACAGACACATCTCCAACCATGAAAAATGGATATTAACACGTTAGATTCTCTTTTCTACACCAGGATAGGGCTATTCGAATTACGTCCGCCTAGGTTGACTTTATTCTGCACACTAACGGAAACCAGTTTAGTTTTCTCATTTCCAGTTCGGGATTGTCCTAGTGACGTCCCTTGATGTCACACAGGTGTCCCCAAGGGCAGACTATCTTTGTCACTAACCACACAAGAGTAGTTTATCTCCCCCTTGGTACAACGAAAACAAGCCGGTGTTTTCCCTTCATTCTCCCGATCGGGCAAATATCATGCCAACGTTTCTTTTGATGTAGGAGAATTCTCAAGGACTCCCGACTGCCTTGATCTCACCGCTACTAGAAGTAAACGAATCAGACTGTCGCTGTTATTTGTATCATCTGATCGTTAATTCACAGTGATTTCGCGACACGCATCCTCAAGATCTATCGCCGCAGCACATGTTTCAATGCCTGGGTGGATACCTTCATAGACATCATGGGCAAAAAACTGTTGCGTTAGTCCAGGTTTCTCTGTTTGGACGGTACCCTCCAATGGTAGTTGGGAAACAACCTTCGCTCTCTAGCTGGCTGGATATTCTTCTGGCAAGCAACTTCTCCAGCAGCTTGCCTATTGTATTTTGCATGGTTATTACCTGACATCCCAGAAGTTTTATGTGGTCTTTGCCAGGCTTCGGCAAGGGAATCAGATAGCTGTGTAACCACTCTTCTTCTAGTGCCAGATCAATAACACTGTCCTCATCACTTGTGACACATGCCACTGTTGATACACACTAGGTCACTGGTTTCAAGTGCCGCCTCGAGGACCTCCCCCGTATGTTGGAAGAAATGTTACCCTATGATTTGTCCTTATCGCTGAAATCGCCGCAGAAAATTACATTCCTCTCATAACGTAATATCTCACTCAGACACTGCCATCTCTGGGAATCCATATTCGAGTTACAAGCAACCCAACATGAATGGTAGACTGGAAAGACCTCTGCAGCCTGTATTTGTATCTCTTCACAGTCCTACCTAGATATGTCCAGCTCTGAAGCCACCACGCTGTCTCGAATCAGAATCGCCATTCCCAGGTGTCGCCTGTTGTAATAACATTTGAAGCCGGCTATTTGGAGTGTATTAACACCAAGTTTCGTCTACTGAAGCGCTGCTATACCGTTTCTGTATTCCAGGCTTTCCAAAATTGGACCTCATTGTTTTGTGCTGGCACAGTTCCAATATAGAATACGCATGTTTTTGAGGCCCAGATGGCTCAGAAAGCAATGGCAAACTACTGAGCGTCATCTTGCCAAAAAATCAACATACAGCTGAAAGATGCTGGTGTTGACAGCAATGTACTGTAAAGGATATGCAAAAAAAAGAAAATTAGTACCTTATGAAACACTTATAAAAATCTAATGAACAACATGAGTCACAAAAGACACATACAATATACAAGCACACAATTTTGGCGTACAATTTGCACGCTGTGAAGAACATACATTGTTTTTAATTCATGTACCCTGTCTTTCACACGTCTTTCATTCACACAAAACCCATCTTAATTATCTTGTTAAAATAACAAATGAAGTTTAGGAATAATTATTGCCAATGTAAAATGTTGGCAGCAAATTAGGTTTAGAAAATTGATTTTAACACCGTGATTAATACGTAGCAAAAGATTTAGAAAATTAAATTTAGGCTTAGTATAGCCATACTTTACATTATGTCCATATTACTCTTATATGAAAAATAAGTGTATTTATATGTATAATATTTACAAATTACATTTGAATTGAAATGTTTACAATACAAAATACATTTAAATGAAATATAAATTAACTAATTTACTAGGTGATCTGTCAAGAAGTTGGATAGGGATAAATAGAGGTAGGACCAGGACAGAGGAAAGTAAAGAACAGAGACAGAACATGATAAGGATCTTTACAAGAGAATAGATAGAGAAAGACAGTATAAGGAGATAGAACTCCAAACCAGTGTTAGGACCAGACCTAGACAGGACATACACGTGTCTTAGCTAGGACATGACTAGGACATACCGGGATTAACTCCCGAGGTAGGACAGAGTTCGGTAAACACGGGGATTACCCGTAAACAGACTGAACTGTAGTACAGCTGTAGGCTACGAGGACTGGACCACTAAACTACGTGACAAGTGACCCAACACGCCGTGCGGCTGACCGCACGAGAACGGAGGACGAGTAGCTGGACTAGACCTGTGAATTGAGGCAGACCGGGACCGACAGTTAGAGCGACAAGACCTATGTGTTTTTCCTTTGCCAGTTGTGTAGTTGAGAGAGGGCATAGTTATACGTAGCGAGCATGAAGAATTGTATTTGAGTGTCGAATGCTAGTTATGTATGCTCGTGAGGCGAGCTATGTAATGTGTAGAATAAATCGTAATTCCTGAACTACCATTCTCACAAAACGTGTTTGTAATCATGACGTGTGAATGAAGGAACCAGCGTGCTTGTGTAAATTCAGGTTGTTGACAAGCGGTTCGATATGGTGTCAGAAGTGGTCAGAGAGTGAGTTATAAATCTACGCTAGAATGTGGAACGCTAGAATATGTATCGATATGGTGTCAGAAGTTCTTATGAACCCATGACATGTTGTAAGAGTACAAGTTTGATATATTTGCATGTTTTTACAAGATTACGAGAGTGACGAAAGAAAGTGGTTTATGAACCTATGCGAGATTGTTTATCAATATAATGCCAGAAAGTGGTTAATGAATCTACGATATTTTGTGTGTAACTATAATGAGATAAAAGTGATCATAGCTGATTGTGAATAGAACAGAGTGAACGATCTCATTGCTCAGTAACAATAGCGAGAGTTATAATTGTGTATAGTGTGAAGAGAAGAACGCTAATGTAAGAAAGAGACTGTGTGTAAAAACTATAACAATTGTGAAATTAAAAAATAATAAAATGTTTCACATGGACGTTTCAGCTGATGTCGAACAGAGGTGAAGACACAATGACATTTGACAACGACAAACGACAGACAAAATTAATACAATAATCGCATTTGAGCATCCCGTCGGAGCGAATCACAACATATAATTAGATTATGTACGATATCAACTTGTGTGAGTGATTGTATTTTCAAAATATTAATTGTTGCTGCTCTATATAACAGAATGCAGAACAGAGGCATTAGAACACCAGTACAACCTAAGATAAAGAAGAACAACTCCCTTTAGGCCAAGAAAGTTACAAGTTTTTCCGATAAGTATACACATAGTTTTGATAAACATAATTGGATTAGCATCTTAGTTTTGAATGCTGTAAATAATTAATATTATTATAGAAGATTTATTTTGATGTGTTATATATGTGAGTGTATTTACAAGTAATAGCAAAGATGTCAACATTAGGAGAGTGTATACAAGCAGGTAAAGACCTTGGATATGTTGGTGATAAGTTAGAGCAATGGGCAAGTAATAAATATAGAGAATACACAGACAAGAAGGCAGCAATCGAAAAAGAGGCTAAAAACGCTGAAAGAGAGAAACGAGCACAGGAACGCCAGCATCATAAAGACCTTGCGGAATTAGCTGAGGTAAATAAATTAAAACAATTAGAAATGGCTGAGGCTACAAATTGAAAGAACTAGAAATGGCTGAGACCACAAAATTGAAAGAAATAGAACTGGCTGAGGCCACAAAATTAAAAGAAATAGCTGACGCCATCAAAAAAGCAACTTGAGCTCGATGCACAAACTCAGGTGAAAATGAAGGCGTTATAGATTGAATCTCATGTACAAATTGCCATCATCAAATTAAAAAGTAAAGAAAAAGAGAATAAGTTCAACAAGTACAAAGGGTTGGTCAACCCCTTTTGCCAAGGCGACTCCATATCTGCATGGACTGAGAATGTGGAATTTCAGCTAAAATTCCAGGAAGTACCACTTGAACACTGGGCAATGGTCTATATGAAGAACCTCTCTGATGGTGCCCTTAAAAGTGATAGAATCTATCCCCCAAGAGCTTAGAAGTAATTATGATTATATTAAACAACGCACTATGCAACATTTTTTGCTTGACGCCCCAGGTTACCAAATTCAGTATTCGAAATTAAAACCTAAACCAAATGAAACGCTCATTGACTATGTTTCTAACGTACAAAGTGTATTCAGCAAATGGCTAATCGCTGCAAAGGTAGACAAAAGCTTTGAGAAACTCAAAAACTTGATATTGGACAAAATCATCTCCACTGTACCTACTCGCTTTGCAAAGTTTCTGCAGCAAGCTGATGTCGAGTCATTAGAACAATTAGAAAAACGGGGTCCGCATTTTTTTCATCAAATCGGGACATATTTAAATCATCTGTAGAGGAATCTGAAATAGTAGCTTTTGTCAAAAGTAAACCTCAGAAACCATTCCAAATGAGGGGAAAAACCTAAATTAAAGCCACCTCAATGTCTATATTGTCATTTATTTCACGACCAGTTTTCTACGTGTGACAAAAACCCAGGATATTCGTCTCACTTAGAGATGATGATAAACAAGCAAGAGAGCACAAGAAACAAGTATAGACGTGCAGTCAAATGCTACTTTTGTCGGGCGTACGGTCACTATAGTTCCAGGTGTGTTGGACGTCAGAGATTGAGAGCCAGTAATGCTGTACTTGTCGATACTTCGTCTGAGAGTGAAAGTGAACATGAGAGTGAGAGAAATGTTACCATACAGTGAGAATGTTGAAGCTACAAATGATGTATTGAACTTTGATAGTTGTGTTATTTGCCATCAATTCCATGAAGACGGAGTGCTAGAATGCGGACACACAGTACCATGTTCTACAGAATGTGCAAATGCAGTAATGGCCTCCAGAGGCAAATTAGTATTCTATGACGGTATAGTAAATGATACACACTGTCAGTGTTTACTGGATAGCGGCAGTACCTTGATTGGCCTTAGGAAGGAATTGGCCAAGCCGGCAGATTATACGGGCGGCTTCGTAAAGTGCCGTACCTTTTCGGGTAACATAGAAAAATACCCATTAGCGAAAGCCCGTATAGACACTCCATTCCTGTCTGGCACATTTACGTGCGCCATCATACACAATCCGTGTACGAACTTAATAATTGGATGTCTACCACAGCTAAAGAACTGTACCGCAGAATAAATATTAGCCTGGAGAGAAACCCATAAGGCTAATGCGGTAACCTGGTCGGAAACACAAAAACAACAAGTGGTACAATAAATAACACCTCCAAAGAAAATTATATAGAGGCGCAACGCGCCGATCCATCTATCTCACCCTATTTCAGATTTGTGGGCGAGAAACCTAAAATGACCAAAAACGAGTCATGGTATTTTAAACTTCATAATGGTATCCTCATTAGAAATTACATTAGAGACAACCATAAATTCAGCAAACGGTACTACCTGTCAAACATCGACAAACAGTCCTTAAGAATCGCACACGATTCGCCGTTTGCTGGATATTTAGGCTATGATAAAACAAGAGCCATAATTTTAGCTCATTTTTAATGGCCAAAATTTTGTAAAGGCATTAAAAACTTTTGTCGTTCATGTACCATATGTCAACACCTAGTACGAAAGGGTAAACATGTTACAGAGGAGGTCCAACCAACAACATTGGCCTCTAGACCATTTGAGTGTGTAGCGGTAGATATTGTTGGACCTTTGAATCAGGTGTCCAACAAAGGAAACAGGTTTATTTTAACTCTGGTTGATTTTTGTTCGAGATGGGTAGAGGCGCTGGCGCTGAAATATATAAGTTCCAAAGATGTGGTTAACGTATTTTTACATCTGGTTTCTCGCTTTGGATTCCCCCGCACCATTTTATCAGATCGGGGAACCCAATTTATATCAGCTGCAACGCAAGCTCTTACCAAATTGTTAGGAATAAAACAGTGTTTTACAAACCCCTATCACGCGGCCGGCCAACGGTATTATAGAAAAAATAAACGGAGATCTAAAACACATGTGACAGCAGAAAACCCATCAGATTGGGATACACTGTTACCAACAGTGCTGTTCGCCTACCGAGACATCCCGCATTCAAGTACGGGTTTCTCACCATTCGAACTAGTATACGGGGCGAACCCACGAGGACCCCTAAGCATTTACCACCAACTATTAACCAACACCTCAGATACCTCAACACCGGTATCAACATATGAGGTTGTTACTGAAACACGCGACAAAATCATGAGAGCGTGCACTATAGAAAAATCATCTTTGGAGCGAAAAGGACAGATCTACCGCCATTACGCCAATAAAGGTGCCAAGACCTTACACCTTGAACCAGATCAAGAGGTATTACTCCTGTTACCTGATAAAAGAAATTTACTTTTAACATCATGGCAAGGGCCATTCAAAGTAGTACGAAAGATATCAGATGTTGATTATGAAATATCTATGAAAAACAAACTCAAGATATTCCATATCAACATGCTGAAACCGTATTATTCAAGACAGGAAGACCAGAAAGAAGACGAACACAATGCAACTACACCAATTCATCAGACAGGAGACAAACATAATGCAACCACACCAGACAGTAGTCAGACAGAAGATGAACACAATGCAACTACACTTTGCAATCAGACAGAAAACGCACTCAGCACAACCACAATATTGAATCAAACAGAGGACGACGACATGGAAATACCAGTTCCAACAGTAGACATGACTGCGACAATTGACAGTATACATATAGAACCAACACTTACAGACGAACAGAAACAACAGACACCAGCGTTAGTGACAGAATACAGACAGATCTTCTCAGACATTCCAGGTAGGACAGATAGAATAGAGCACTCCATTCTTCTTTCTGACTAAACTCCGATAAAATGTAGACCATATTCCATCCCTCTGAATTATAGGGACAAACTCGATAAAGAAATTCTTGATCTCGAATCGAGAGGAATAATTCAAAAGTCTCAGTCGGTATATTCATTTCCTATAGTCCTGGTAAAAAAGAAGGACTCCACCATCAGACTCTTCGTCGATTATAGGAAGCTAAATAGTATCACAAAAATAGACGCAGAGCCTATTCCTTCCAGTGATGATCTACTCTTAAATATGGCAACATCTACCATCTTCTCAAAACTTGACCTAACTAAAGGCTATTGGCAAGTTCCTATGAATAAAAATTCTGTCCATCTTACTGCCTTTTCAACACCTTTAGGTCTGTACAAATGACGATTTCCTCCTTTCGGCCTACACAATGCGCCTGCGACTTTCGTCCGTCTAACTAGAGACCTTTTACATGGAGTAACAGACACTCAGTCATATATAGACGACATATGTGTACATACAACAGACTGGACAAAACACTTACAAAAACTGAGACAAGTCTTCGAAAGGATAAAGGTATTTGGACTTACAGTGAAGCCAACCAAAGTTGAGCTGGGCCTGGAGAAAATAGACTTTCTAGGCAATACTATATCAAAAGGCCAGTTAGAAACTGATAACAAAATTGTGACAAAAATTCTAAACCTCACTATGCCAGTCAATAAAAAGCAAGTGAGAAGTTTACTTCTAAGTTCTTTCCCAATTTAGCAGAAATTACCAGTGTTTTTTCTCATCTATTGAAGGCTAATGTCAAAATCGATGTGAAAGATGCTATTCTAATTAATGCAATATCAAAACTTAAGCATCTTTTTAGCAATGTCCCACACCCTCGTTTGCCTAATCCCACTTTACAATATTTTCTTAGGACTGATGCCAGCACAGTATCCATAGCGGGCGTACTGGGCCAGAGATATGACAACATCCTACATCCTGTAATGTATGTAAGTCGTAAGGTTACTCCAACTGAAGCCAAATATGGAGTCTCTGAATTGGAAGCTTTAGCTATAGTGTACTGTGTCCGTAAACTCCACCGATTTTTGGCAGGGACACACTTTGTCATCGAAACTGACAACTCCCGCTCACTGTCATGGAGACAGGGGTCCACAAGAATAACCGGATCTACAGATGGTCCCTGATACTCCAACATTATTCGTTTTCGGTCAGGCACATCAGTGGCAAAAGTAATACACTAGCCGACATGCTTAATAGACCTACGAACTTTGAGGTACCTGAATTGCCAAAGAAAGACGACGCAACACCATCATCGTCTCTGACATTTGTACCAGAGTGTGATCAGACAGATGTTCCATTGTGAAGAGAACTGTCCACACATATGACAATATACTTCGAATTGAAAGATTATATTCGACAGAAATATTAATACATTATGACCACACACTCCAGGAACATCGCGTGGAATATCAGACTATGTACATAAACTATGATATTAACTTTAGATATTCGTAAAGGAAAGAACGCGACCTCATCACCGCACCTGGAATTTATTAGTTAATTAGTGTAATAAATATAAATATATATATATTAATATGTATATAAACACTATATGAATATTAATGTATGTAATTATCATCATCATCATCATCATCATCATCATCATCATCATCATCATCATCATCAAGTGCCGTGCCGGCTGGCGTAGGCGTTCATGGCTCTCCATAGATCTCGGTCTTTGGTTTTCTGGATCAACTCTGCTGCTGATATTCCTCCGTGCCACCGTCTCAATCCATCCAGCATCACTTCTCTTGGTCTGCCTCTCTTCCCCTCGATCTTTCCAGTTGTTACGATTGTTCTCCAATGCCTCTCTTCTCATCACATGACCGAGGAAAGCTTTTTGTCTCTGTCTTATTGTTGTATATAATGTTCTAGTTTCATTAGCCTGTTTCAGGCAGTCGTCGTTAGTTACTCTGGCAGTCCAAGGAATTCGCAACATTCATCTCAGGAACCACATCTCTGTTGCTTCTAATTTCTTCTTAATTTGTTCATTTACATTCCAAGATTCACTGCCATACAGCAAAACTGGTTCTACATAGCATTTCAGCACTCTCTTTCTTACATTCAGTGACAGTGACTTATTGCATAAGATACTCTTCATTTTCTGAAATGCAGCTTTTGCCCTATTCTGCTCCTAATCTCTGTTGTACATCTTCCAACTGATGTTATAAATGCCCCTAGGTATCTAAAATTATCAACTTGGTTAAGGATTTTCCCTTCTATTTCTATGTCACATTTTGGTGTCACCATTTTCTTTGATATTACCATTGTTACTGTTTTCTTGATATTCAAGTTGAGTCCTTTCCTTGCACTCTCTGTTACTACAACGTCTAATAATTGTTGTAGGTCTGTTGAATTATCCGCCACCAATACTGTGTCATCTGCATAGTGTATATTATTTATATTATAACCTCCAACTAGTATTCCTGGCATCTCTTTGATCTCTCTCATTATTACTTCTCTATACAGGGAGAAAAGATCTGGTGACAAGACACACCCTTGTCGTACTCCTAGCTTTATCTGTTCGTAACTACCCTCTTTATTTCCCATTTTAATTGCTGCTACTTGGTTCCAGTAAATATTCTTTATTATTCTTAAATCTTTTCCATCAGTGTTGATATCTTCCAACATTTTAATCAGTTCATCATGTTTTACTTTATCAAATGCCTTAGTATAATCTATGAAGCACAAATATATGTCCCTCTGTTTCTCTATTGACCTTTCTATTAGTGTCCGCAATGTATAAATTGCATTGTTTGTGCCCTTTCCTTCCACAAATCCATACTGTTCTTCACTAATTTTTATTTTCTTTTTGGTTCTTCTCATTATGATTCTGAGTAGAAGCTTAGTGATATGGTTTATAAGGTTAATTGTACGAAAATCTTCACAATCAATTGCTCCTGGTCTTTTTGGTATAGCTATACATACAGATTCCAGCATATCACTGGGTAAATATCCACTGCTGTAAATATCATTCAACATTTTGGTTAATATATCTACTCCAAATTCTCCCAATACTTCTAATTCTTCTATTGTGATTTCATCTGGCCCAGCTGTTTTTCCTTTCTTCATACGTTTCATAGCGTCAGCGACTTCTTCTTTCAGAATAGGTGGACCTTCTAAGTTACTATCTTCTGTTAATTCTGCCCTTTCTCCTTCATATAATTCTCTTATATACTCATTCCACCTCTTCATTATAGCATCTTCTTCTAATATTATCTTTCCTGTTTTTGATTTCAAACACCCTGTATTTATTCTTATTTTTTTTCCTGTAAGCTCACTGATTTGTCTGTGCATATTTTTTGTATCTTTAATGGAATTTAATTCAATTTTTTTTTGCATTGCTCGTTTAACCAACTTTCTTTAGCCTTCCCACATTTATCTTTTATTTCTTTATTTATCTTAGCGTATTCTTGTTTGTCATTTTTATACTGTTTTCTTTTGTCTATCAGGTGTAAGATATCTTCATTCATCCATTTTTTCTTAGCTATTTTGCCTCTCTCTGGTAATACTTCTTTGCTAGTTTGATGAATGGAGTCCCTTAACATTTTCCATTGTTCATCTATACTCTGTATTTTAGTTATTGCATTGTACCTATTTTTCACAGTCACTCTGTATTGTTCTTGCATTTCTTTATCTATTTTTAGAACCTCTTTATTAAGTCTCATGTTCTTAACCATTTTTTTCCCTCTCTTTAATCTTACTTTTATTTGTCCACATAGTGGTACATGATCACTATTACAGTCAGCACCAGGCATTGTCTTTACATTAATTAAAGAATTTCTAAATCTTTTATTAATTAGTATGTAGTCAATTTGGTTGCGTATTTTCTTATCAGGGCTTATCCATGTGTACAGTCGTCTATTATGGTGTTTAAACCATGTGTTTCCAATTATCATATCATTGATATTTGTCCATTCTATTTGCTTTTCCCCTCTTTTATTTCTTGTACCTAAACCATAATTCCCCACTACATCCTCCATTTTTCCCTTTCCTACTTTTGCATTAAAATCACCAAGTTATCTTTATTTCTTGTGATCCAATTTGAGCCATCGCCATTTCTATTTCGTCGTAAAAGTGTTGTATTTCTTCATCACTACTGCTTGCTGTTGGTGCATATACTTGTAAAATATTTATGTCTATTGGTTTGCCTTTGATTTTTACCATAATAACTATATCTGAAATACACCAGTATCCATTAATTGACTTGGCTTTTTTTCGTCTAATATTATTCCTACACCTTTTTCATGTATATCCCCTCCAGAATAAATTATTGTGTGATTGTCAGCTATAATTTTGCCCGATCCCTTCCATCTCATCTCACTAACGCCTAGTGTATTCATTTTCATGCTATCCATCTCTCTTAGAACATTGGTCAACTTCCCTAGCTCATTTAATGTCCTAACATTCCATGTTCCTACTCTAAATTTATTTATTTTAGTTAAGATTTTGCCATCAGTAGCTGGATGACGGTCTGGTGTCACCTGTGGCTCATGACTGTCCCTACCGGACGAGGATGCCCTAAGACAGCCATTAACGTCCTTCACTAACTTTGATTTATGTTTTGCCATGAAGTCTTGGGAAGATAATGTGGTGGTTTCCCCTTGCCTTCCACATTCACATGGTGGTCTTTTTACCTCTGCTTTTGACAGCCATTTCCGACTGCAAGGACAAGTGAGTGCCCTGCTCTGCTCAGCTGCAGAGTTGTCCACTTATTCCGGTGGATACTCGGTCCCCAGAGCTGTGTTAGCCACACCGTAGTGTGTTTTCATCCTCTACCGCGTGGAGGTGCAGTTGGGATTTTCCCTTCATAAAGTTATGGTCTCTGACCAAAACTCTCCAGTACTTTTAGAGGATATGTAATTATAGTGTATAATATATATTTTTATTGCAGTTTCATAGAATTTTCGCCTATATAGTTAGTTTATAGAAATAGAACAACTTTAAGTTTTGTAGATTAATAACACCTTTTTCCAATACCCAATTAGATACAATGATATTAGTCTTAAAAATAAGTACCTTGGCCTAATCACATCCTATCAATCTCCCAAAAGAATATCATCCCATAAATTAATTAGATCAGAGTTAGTACCATCTATTTATTTAAGATAAATTAGTTTAGAATTTAACATCATTAAATAATTTTACCATCTAGAATTATAGTTGGATTACGGGAACCAACACATTTAGTTAGTGAATCTCAGCACACGAAATTAGAGCTTAGTTAAACATATTAGTTAGCATACTTAGAATTAGGGTAAACAACCCAATCAGTTTGTAAATAATGTAAATAAATATACAGTGCCAATATATCGCACTATTAATCGGCTCAAAGGTCGGCTAAAACTGAGCCAATACTATTGTACATTTTTTTTTTTTCTTCATTATTTTATTTTTATAAATTTTATTTTTATTTTTCAAGATGTAATTTTTTTTTCTATGTCATGGTACAATAATAATGTAATGACATAACATGACTTTTTAACATGTTAGAACGAATGTGTGTTAGGAAGATGAGAGCAAGGAGAGAGTAAATTGATTAAATACAAGGCGAGTGAACAGCGGGCGAATTTTTTCCGCGCCCAAGCGTTTTTATGATTTGTCTGCGTCGTGGATGTACCACATGTGTTCTGTGATTTCTGTGTGTAGTTGCCACTATTGCATTATAGGTATAGCCACATTTTTCAGTTTCCTAGGTCGGCTAGGCAGTCACAAATTACGCTAACGCACCAATTCGTGAAGGCATAAACCAACCTACGACGCTTGAAAAAAATCATTCACTAAATTATAAACATACACCAATGTTTCTGATTTAAACATACATTAAATGTAACTAAACACGCAAACAACCAGATATACTTACACATAAAAATGCAGACAGCAATTAATACGACGGTGGCATAACTTATGAACAGGTGTGTCGTGTCTTCCATTAAAGTGTCGTCCCTGGAGCGAGGGGAGCCAACACCCACATTATAATTTTTTTTCCCTATCAATATCCTGGAGAATCCACCAGCTTCCGTCCAACACACTCTATCAGCCCATGGACACCTTTTCCCATCTCTCTCTCACGGTCGTACTATGCCCCCTCTCATACTTCCCCAACGCAACATATTCAACAACTCTTGCTTCCAAAAATTAATAAAGATTAATTTATTAAAAGAAAAGTGTAACGTATATGAGACGTGTATGCGAAGAAACTGTGTGATGTGTTCTATAATGTGTGTAGGATCGGACTCTCAGATAATAGCATAGTCAGTTCATCCTTACAAGGACACACCACAGCACGTTAAGTCAGAACAAGTCCATCTCACCCAGGGCTGTATCCCTCCTGCCGGACACCGACTGTCATCTGTAGCTACCTGGTAATCCATCTTCATGATCATCCGAAATAGACACCGTTGGTAATTAACAGTTGATCATGGACCGGTCGCACACTACACATTATAAGTTCCTATCGTTCCTAAAGAATGCACAAATCCTTTGTAGTGTGTACTAAGGTATCACTGTTATTGTTAATATACTTGATCCTAACTAGTGTCTATCTAGTTTCAAGTATCATGTCTTTTGTACTATTTCACTAGAATATATCACACCATGTCACTATTATATTTTAATGTTCTTGTTTAGTTACCAATGTTCTGATGCTGTGTGATGCGTCAACAATCATCACCCATCTTAGGTGAACCATCTTCCTTCTAGCGTTATTTAATTTCCGTAAGAAACATTTTACTGTTCAACTAAGGTTCTTTCAAATTGGAGTTGAACCTTTTCTAAAACAGTGTTGAGCTTCCTCGTATCTGGTAGGGAACCTGTGAGAGAAACAACACATCTGGTGATAGTACTAGTCACTGATCCTACCGGCTGAGTGTAAGCCTATTGCCTTGCTCTGTTATTTTACAGCTAACTAAACTCTGTCATAGAGCATATTAGCTCCTCACCTACGTCCGAATCAGGCGATGACAAGGAAAGACCAATAACCGAGTGCAAAACTTCAGTGGGCAACCCACTGAAAGATCCCTCCCCATTGGGCACTTTCCCCATCTCCCAACCCATCTTAAATCTCTCCAATTATCACCCCGCTATCCTATTCACCCTAGCAGAGCCAATTATCACTTCACTACTCTAACTAGTTTTTTCAACTAACAGTGCTAATCATCACACTCTAGTTGTAACAAGACTACTGCCTATATTAATTAGGACTAATTAGACTATATTGACTACCTTAGGCAACACCGCAGTTCGATCAAATCACATCTACATTTGCCATGACAGGCACGTGTAAAATTAAATTAACTTAATTCGCACATGGTAGATATTATTCCACTCCCTAACTGCAGTGCCAAAGCACGTCCGCCCAAATCAACGGTTTGAGTTACACTCGTTGTCCCCAAATCGGGTTTTTGGCAAACACCTAAAATTGGTCACGTGACGTTATTCTTTATGTCCACACAGGTGTTATTTTGGGCAGATCCTCCATTGTCAGGAATCTATCTTCCCTGGCTTAATCAATGTCAGATTCGTCCTCCCATGTTTTGACATCCAAAACAAGCTAGCGAGTTACTGTGTGGTCCCAACAACAGTTTTCAATAACAAGCCGCCAATCTTCTGTCGAGTGGTGACAATCACAGCCGCCATTTCGCCTGATGTCCGGAAACTCTAAATGACAGACGGACTGTTTTCTCCCGAGCCGGGCACTTCCGCTTGAATCCGACCTGTTTATGAACTGTCAAAGTGGTGTATTGATTCATCTCACTTACCACAGAATGTTCCTATTTTGCCGACCAGATGTGAACACGTGCAGCTAGCAACCCAGACTGTTTTTTCTGTATTAGTTGAAACAACCTGTGGCCTCGAACATGTCGCCAATCCGAACGCCTTTTATTGTCATCACTGGTTAATCAAGGTGGTCTTTTTTGTGACAAGGGGACATCACAGACTTACTAAAACTCTGATTATACATTGAAAGATCTACCACAAACGGAAGTTAGACAGGTGAATATCAGCGCACACATAACATGTAATAGAGTTGGAGAAACATTACATGAGAGCATGAATTTATATTCATGCATTGTGCCGTAAAACGTACAATCTGTACGGGGTGTCGGCTAATCGAAATTTTGAAAGGCAGGTCTACAAGACAATGGGTTTGGTTCGTTACAGCTCTCATATATGTAATGTGAATTAGTATTTACTCTGGCCAGCAGTACAGTCGTGCAACACTAATTAATAAGCCAGTGGGTAAATACGACAATGTGACATCAGACGGTCAGAGGTTAGTGATTATACTCAGCACATGAATACTTAACCCTACCAGCACTTGACAAAATTAGACCCAATCTAATTTTTAGATGTTACTACAGATTGCGCCACACCCATGAGCTAAAGTTGGTGACGCAATACAGGAGGGGGGGGGGGAGAGAGAGACGAGAGCGTGTCAAGAAGCTGGATAGGGATAAATAGAGGTAGGACCAGGACAGAGGAAAGTAAAGAACAGACAGGACATGATATGGATCTTTACAAGAGAATAGATTGAGAAAGACAGTATAAGGAGATAGAACTCCAAACCATTGTTAGGACCAGACCTAGACAGGACACACACGTGTTTTAGCTAGGACATGACTAGCACGTACCGGGATTAACTCCCGAGGTAGGACAGAGTACGGTAAACACGGGGATTACCCGTAAACAGACTGAACTGTAGTACAGCTGTAGGCTACGAGGACTTTACCACTAAACTACGTGACAAGTGACCCAAAACGCCGTGCGGCTGACCGCTACGAGAACGGAGGACGAGTAGCTGGACTTGACCTGTGAATTGAGTCAGACCGGGACCGACAGTTAGAGAGACAAGACCTATGTGTTTTTCCTTTGCCAGTTGTGTAGTTGAGAGAGGGCATAGTTATACGTAGCGAGCATGAAGAATTGTAGTTTGAGTGTCGAATGCTAGTTATGTATGCTCGTGAGGCGAGCTATGTAATATGTAGAATAAATCGTAATTCCTGAACTATCATTCTCACAAAACGTTTTTGTAATCATGATGTGTGAATGAAGGAACCAGCGTGCTTGTGTAAATTCAGGTTGTTGACATGATCCCTCTGATGAAGTCTTCGATGAAGCATGTAGGTGGTAGATGTCAAAAGTTCGTCGCGTGTTGTAGTTGGAAATGTTCTGTCCGAATTTATGATCAATTGCAAGAAGAATGTCCTAATGTAAACAATTTTTGTTACTGGGTTCTGACGAATTTAGAATGTCGCTGTTTAATAGATGCATCGAAATAAAATATCACAGTTTGTATGTTCGAAGTTTTTTTTGGCTAGTCACATAATTGTCACAGTTGTAAATTCTAACTGTTTTAGGACTCGCCAAAACGGACGTTTCCTCCCATATTTTACCTGTCAGCGTCTCGGGGTATTAGAAAGTGAAGGGTTCAAGACAGATAGATAGTACGAACATAGATGAGATATAAACACATGAGTCAATAAGATATAATTTATTACTCTAAGATATAATCACATAATAATGTCTCATCCATCGTTACAGCGTTCGTTCTCGCACTAATTCAAGATATAGCAACAATGTAGCAATGCAATATTACGGTACAAGCCACTACGCTCTCGTATCACAGCCACACACACACAAGCACCAAGTCAAACGGCTCAAATATCCAATGGCCCTGAAGTCCTATGTATAGTCTATCCTGTCACACTCTCAGCCATGCATCCTCTCTCTGTCATGTCCAAAGCCCGTCTGGCTTCTGCTCGACTGCCCGGTGGTCACGAGGTGTTTGCCCCTCGTGCACCCTGTGGGAAGTCATATGTCTCGCATACTCCTGGTTGAGGCTATGCGTACTGCGTAGTTCTATTCAGGGTGACCCTGTCCTTCACGGGTACAGTCCTGTGTCTACTGTCTTCAGCATTTAGACTGTTCTCTTTCCTCCGTACTCACCCCATGTCCCTACCTCTAATGTCTGTCCTCTCCTGTACCCTACATGACCTTGACACAGTGAACTCCAGCACTTTTTGGCTGTTCTTGATTCAGGGACAACTTTACATTCAGTAGTTTGTCATTGCTATATGAACCACCGTCACCAATACCATTTCATTTAAACAAAACCACCACAAGGCGGTCTGCTGCCAAATCGCCTGCAGCTGTGTTTCTAACGCGGAATACGTGATTACGAATTGCGACTGTAACCTCTTCGCCAAGGAGTACGAAAGAAATATAACTAAGTAACTCCACGGATGAATTTTAAAAAAAACACATAGATTCATGAGAACGTTTAGATCGAAGCCTTTATCAATGTAACAACAAGAACATCAGGATTTTTAAAAAATTTTTTGCATATCCTTTACAGGACATCGCTGTCAACATCAGCATCTTTCAGCTGATTGTTGATTTCTTGGCAAGATTACGCTCAGTAGTTTGCCATAGCACATAAGGATTAAAAATATATAATCGAACAAGCCAATGTGTATTTCCCTAAACGCATGTCCAAGATCATTTCCTGGATCTGACATGCACCTTGGCAGTTACACATTTGTATAGTTGGTTTATATATTACGAATCATCTTTTTCTTATTGTTCCGTTGATAAAAATTTCGGTAGAAACCTTCTCCTGTATTTGTATATATTTTTGTTATTCCTCCGCCGGATTTCTTATTTATATTATTCATTTTTCTGTTTAATAACTGCCTGGAACAGACAGGTTTGTATGAACATGTATTGTAGAATACTGCACTGGCATCTTGCTGTCTTGACAGACGATTGTTGGTTACATTGTGCTTCAAACAAGGCGTGATATCTACAACCCATGGCGCTAGTGAATGTGATTGCTCTGACCAATCAAAGCCTCGACTGAATTGTACAGACCATGTGTTGCCCATGCTGCATGATCCCTCTCTCGGCCTGCCTAGCTCCCTTCAGACGAAAGTTAACACCAAAACATCTAGAAAAAGACAAGCTGAAGAACCTGCCAGATAAAAGAAAGCAAGCGTCCGCCTGTCGGAACTTCTATCCTAGACCAGTTTCCGACCAAAGCTCTGCCCTGACATTTAGTCTTTAGGTTGCATTTCCTCGCACCATGATCAGGGTGTACCCTCCCAGTTATGCTCGGCAGTCTGAAGCCGTTGGCACAATACGGGGTGTCGGGTTTGGTGAGCGCCGTCCAATATTCAGCGCTAACGGAAGAAAGTAACACCTCTACATCGTCGTATATCATACTCAGTAATAAATTGCATTACTGCCCTGCCATGACATTTAGTCTTTAGGCTGCATTTCCTCGCACCAGGATAAGGTTTATACTCACCCATTTGCTATCCTCAATTATAGAGTACGTTACAATAACTCGTTAATGAGACTAAACAAGTTAACATATATTTGGCCAAATGAGCTATGATACTATATTGTACAAACTAACTACAACTTCTTGGTGAGCAGAGAGTTATGTTCTTATAAACCACATAATAATAAAACTATATAATTTGAAAATGAGAAATCACCGACACGTTCCACAACAAGATTTCACTTCTATTATTTATGCCGCTACACATTAGAGGATATTATGTGTCTGGAGTCTCAGAGCTAATATTGTATCGTTCTTTCGTTTGACCTATCATTGGCCAACAAATAGAATTTCAAACAAACAGCATGTCAGTGCAACCCTGCATCAACTTGTCCTGTTCAAAGTTAACTTCTGGCTTTTGACGATCAATCTCCGTATTACAAGCTTGCGTGCAAATTCACAAGAAAGACGGTGTTAGTTTTTGCGATTTTCTGAAAACAGTTATCGTTTCCTGTTGACAGTATTTTGTTACAATGTATGATGGCTACCTTCCGGTGGCATGCAAATCTGATTTTTTTTTCCCCTCCGGAAAACTCCCTGTGACTTGATCAGAGACTGCGTATAACATCAGGTCGACATTGATAATTCCCCCAGGCATGATAGCTCCAGCCAAGCGATTAATCCTTAATCAAAAGGTTAAATCTTCGTGTGGATGTCGGCGCGTTCAGAAACTGTAACTTCAATCAGCTGTGACATCCAGCTGTAACTGAACTCACCGGATTCTGTGTCTTTGTATATGTGAACGTATGTCGGTATGTTTTATTATTATTATTATTATTATTATTATTATTATTGTTATTATTATTATTATTATTATTATGTTAATGTCCGAAGGAAAATAAGACATGACGGTCTGACATTGCGCTGTACCAGCTAAGCCCTACACAGGATGCAGTCACGTGTGAGGCAACCAGGACCCCAAGAGCTGTGAAGAAAAGGCAGGACAGAAAAACCACTGCAGGAAATCCTCCTCCAGAAACATCAAGCATTCTTTGTCCACATTTTCAAAGAATATTTCGAGGCAAAATAGGCCTTATCAGCCACCTTAGAACTCACGGCTCCATACTTTCAACCCCACTGGATGAAATGAATGGTCATCATCATTGTTGACGGACAAACACCAAGCACACACACCACAAACACACACAACACGCATCCACGCACACACACCCGCACATATACGCGCACACGCACAGATACGCGCACATACTAATATATATATATATATATATATATATATATATATATATATATATATATATATAAAAGAGACTGTATGTCCGTCCGTTCTTTATGCGTTTCGCGAACGGTCTATCCGATTGAGATGAAATTTTCTACACGTTATCTTTTCATTCCTGTGCAACTTTCTGTCATAGTTTTGTAGTGTAAAATTGGCTACTTACTTACTAAAATTTAATATTTCATTTTTCATTATAATTTCTATATAGCAAGGGGACTTAAAGCTAGAAAAGTTATTTCAAGGGGCATAACTTTTAATAACATTTCTATATACTTTATAGTCATATTGTTGCATCGTTTTCAAAGATTTATAAACTCTTTGTCTATAGTTATTTACAGGCATATGAGTTATAATAAATGGTGATTAAATCTTTACGGCATTTTCAAAGTTTTCATAAAAATAATGCATAATGCATAACATTGCAACTCATCTTTTTATGCTTAAAGAAGTTATCTACAGTCGTGTAGGTGATTAAAAACAGTTTTCATTAAAAATAATGGATGGTGTGTGGAAGGACATTCTTTTAAGTTACTGTGTGAATTTAATGAGACGCTCCACGACAGGAGCTGGGCGAAGCCACGCCGGGTCAGATAGGTAGACAGACAGTCAGACAGATATCGGGAACGGGAGCTTATATGACTGCGTATATGAATTAAATGAAATGCTCCCCACCAGGGACTGGGTGAAGCCGGGCTGGGTCAGACAGACAGACAGACAGACAGACATACAGACAGACAGACAGACAGACAGACAGACAGACAGACAGACAGACTGATATATAGATAGATCCCCTCCAGGGACTGAGCGAAACCGGGCCGGGTCAGCTAGTACATACATATATATATATATATATATATATATATATATATATATATATATATATATATATATATATATATATATATATATATATATATATATATATATATATATATATATATATATATATACACACACACACGGAAAGAGGGTGTTGGGGATCGAGAGGCTCTAACCATCAAATCTTTGTACCTCCCTTCGCATCTTAAATGTATCCTGTTCTTAGAAATTACGTTCAGATCTGCATAAGTCTTCTAATTCTAGAATTATTATTTATATTCAAGTCTGTGAAAGACAAATTGTTCCTGTATCTGTCTGCGATGTTGCTGTTTCTCAAATTGATTTTATTCTTCTTATAAAACCAGACAGAAAACTATTAATGGAGTCAAGAGCATTCCCAAATACATACATTGATACTGATCACAAAATATCTACAATAAAAAAGAATTCAACATACAGGAAAGTAAGAAACACAAATGTAACAATAGACGCATCAATTATAGGAGGATTCAGGAAAATACTGTCAAAGGCGAATTCAAACAAGAAATTAGAAAGCTACATAAGAACATCCCTGATGAATACTGAAGTGTAGATAAAGAATGGACAATTTTCAAGGTTGCCTTGCTCGACACACTGGAAAATAAATGTGCAACCAAAAAAACAAAGTATGGCAGGGCAAAAGATTAAGAAAATCTTGGTAGAATAGTGTAGTTATAGATTACATACCCAGCGTACAGAAAATGGATCACAACTAAATCTGAACAAGACTATGTTACTTATAGTTAGTGAGTTATTCAGTTAGTTATTTAGTTAGTTAGTTAGTTAGTTAGTTAGTTAGTTAGTTAGTTAGTTAGTTAGTTAGTTAGTTAGTTAGTTAGTTAGTCGCGTTTCCAACTTTACGGCAACGAGTCGTCCCCATTATGTTCCGTTCCTGTGCCGGTGAATATTATACGAAATGCTCCTCACTGCCCTTTGTGACAAGTGGAATAGACAGGAGTCTCGACAAGCCAACAGCCCGCACAGATGAACAGTTATGTTACTTATAGTCTATCAGTTACATCTTATAGAATAGTACGACGAAATGACAAACGAACAATTAAAGAATCTAAGGATAAATCCTGGAAAATAAACAGAAGGCAACCCTCAGCAAAGGCTACCCTAGAGAATATTACAAACGTGTCATCAATATGAGAAACAGAGATGCATGCTACAACCCAACCACCTTCATAAAAAGCAAAAAAAGAGATATAGATTTATTTAATCCACAACAATGACTAACAAGGTGAACAGAATACTTTCAAGAACTACCTCCATCCATCCATCATGTGCTATGCCGGTAAGCGTAAGCAGCTATAATTCGTTTTCACTCGATCACCAGAGTCGTGGATCACTTCAGTGTTTTAGTCTCGGCCATGCCACCTGTTCAAGCCATCCAGGTATTTACTTCTCTGTCTGCCCTTTGTTATCTTACATTTGATCTTGTCAGTTGTCACCAAGATGAAAGAACAGATTCACCCACAATAAATGAGCTTTTATTTGCAGACGATAAGTGCCTGTTTTATAGCGATGAGGGCAGACTGTAAAATCGTATTAATAAACTGATTTAAACATGCAGCAGATACAATATGAATTTAACTACAGTCAAATTTGAAGTGATAAAGGTTAACAGATCTCAGGGTCCACTAAGTAAACTGATAAATGGTACATCTCTGAAACAAGTTAAAAAAACTGAAATATATTGGAAGTATAATCACGGAAGATGGCAGATTGGACAGAGACATTGAAATCAGATGTCAAAAAGCAAGCACGCATTCATATTAACTACCACTCATGCTGAAACATCGAAATATACCTGTGTCCGCAAAACAGCAGATAACAAATAACATATTCACACCAACCCTATGCTGCCAATGTCGGGCTTGAACATTATCCAAATCACACTTAAACAAAATCAACACCTGTGAGTTGAAATGCCTGAGGAGAGCCTCCAACTTAACTATTCCAGATAGAATAAGAAATGATGTTATGAGACAGACAGTTGGGTCGACACCTTGTGACACACATATTGAAAGTTAAACATGTTAGTTGCATATCATTTACAGGACATCGCAGTCGACCCCTGCATTTTTTTTAGCTGTTTGTAACTTCTTAGCACGTTTGTGTTCAATAGAACTTTCTGAACTACCGGCACCTATACCTTTTTTCATAAAGTCCAGCAACGCTCTTAGCCCTCTGAAAATAATATTTCATCATTTGTTCCACTGTATTCATTTTCAACAGACAATGTGATATGGAGGGCAATTGTCTCGCCTGGCGTTGGACAATTAATTTGCCGGATATGCCAGCGGGCCTCTTTGTTTCTTCAGCCAATACTCGGTCTGTTCGAGATATAGAAAAAACGGCATTCTACTGAATATTTATAAAAAAAATACTACCTCCCAATCCACAAACACGATGAGATTAAGCCTGACGAGATGCAGCAAAATAAGCCAGACAATACATCGTGCAACATATTTTTGTGACTTAAGTGTTTAAAAAGTGAACAAAAGACATTGGAAATATTGACTCACTTAAAGGAATAGCCCAACAGATGGGGCTGGTTATCAACCAAGATAAGACAGAATATATGGTAATTTCAAGAGACGGAATGGCTAAAAACTCTGGCCACATACAAATAGATAATATGACCATTAAAAGAACGGAAACATACAAATACCTGGGTACAATCTTCAACTGCTCCAACATCATAAGGGAAGACATACAAACTAGAATCAACTCTGGAAATAAGATATAGGCTACTATGCACTACAACATCTACTAAAATCAAAGGCGCTATCTCGTAACACCAAAATCACACTATACAAAACACTGATCAGACCAGTTGTGCTGTATGGCTCTGAAACCTGGAGTACAACGAAAGGAGACGAAGCCTTGTTACAAACCTTTGAGAACACAATTTTAAGACGCATCTTTGGACCCATTAGGGATACACAAAGTGGAGAGTGGAAAAGAAGAAGTAACAAAGACATTTATGATCTGTTTAAGTCCCCGCTAATCACTGGTATCATGAAGGCTAATAGACTACAATGGTTGGGGCATATAGAAAGAATGGAAGATAATAGGGAAACAAAACTCGCTTACACTCAGGAAATAAATGACCGTAGACCCCGAGGTAGACCAAGAAGACGGTGGAGAGATAATACATGTACAGACCTACAAGCACTTGGAATCAACGACTGGCAAGAGAAGGTCCACCAGAGAGACGAATGGATACGGATTGTATTTGCAGCAAAGAACTGTCACAAAATAAAACCTTGCGTTTAACCCGTTGATTATTATAGAGGCTTTCTGATTAAACGGCCTATCTGCCAGCGACAACTATTTTAACTAACAGTAAACAAATCGGATGTCAAAATCCCAGGACAATATTTGTAGCTGCACGTGTACATCTGGTCGAGGGATTGGAAACATTCGGTGGTGAGTGAGACATATCCCTGCATCGCTTTGACAGTTTGTCAACATTTGAATACAGATGGAACCCGTCGGATCATGGTGGCAATCGGATGTCGGCCATCACATGTCGGGCAAAATTAACAGTTGCAGATGTGTAGGGGAAGTGAATGAGCTGAATCATACATCGCTTTGACAGATTATAAACAAGTCGGAGTGGAAGCGGAAGTACTCAGCTCGGAAGAAAACAGTCCATCTGTCAATTTATAGTTTCCGGACAGCAAAAAGATTGGCAGCTTGTTGGGGAAAACTGTTGTTGGGATCATACCGTAACTCGTTAGTTTGTTGGGGGAGTCAAAACAAGTGATGACAACTTTGACAGTGACTAGGCCAGGGAAAATCGATTCTTGACAATGGGTGATATGCCCAAATAACACATGCAGGACATCAACCATGTCACGTGACCAATTTTAGGGGTTTGCCAGAAAACCCTGATCGGGAGAAACAGTGTTGACCAAAACCTTGGATTTTAGTGGACGTGCTTCGGCACTGCAGTTCTGATTTGGAAAATGTCTACCGTGTGCGAATTGAGTTAATTTAATTTTACACGTGCCTGTCATGGCAAGAGTGGATGTAATTTGATCTAACTGCAGTTTTGCCTAAGGTAGAACCTATTATAATTAGTTCTAATTAATATAGACTGTAGCCTGGTTAAAACTAGAGTGTGATGATTAGCACTGTTAGTGGAAAACTAGCTAGAGTAGGGAAGTGATACTTGGCTCTGTTAGTTGAAAATAGATTAGTGAAGTGTGGATAAGCTTTACTAGTTGAGAATTGAGTAATGAGGAATAATTGGGATATTCCAGTAGGGTGCTCACTGGTGGGGCGGGGGGGGTTCCGCATTCTGTTTGTTGATTTTTTTTGTCTTGTCTTGGCCTAGATGATAACCTATGTGTTCAGTCATCTGTCCATGACAGAGTAGGTTCATTGTATTTTCTGAGCGAGGCCGATGGTCACGATCATCTAATAGAGATCAGTGACGGGGAGGCTATCACCGGTTATATGATTTATGTTACAGGTTTCCTCTGGTTGGAATGAAGAACACGGCACCAAGGAAAAATCCGATCCCGGATAAAGTTTGGCGCAGGAAGATTGGCCAGCAACTTTACAACAGAGCTTATGCTAGAGGAAGATGATCAACATTGCTCAGTGGAGCTGAATGGTATATGAATCCTACCGGATAAATACCGAATGAGTTTAGGTCATACCAGTTTTAACACACCAGTAGTGATGGATATTCAGTTCACTTATGACTAGAACAAAAATAAAGGACTCTATTGGAGTATAGACAATAACTGTTTAATAGTGAGAACTAGCGAACATTTAGCAAGAGACAAAAAGTCCTGTTCATAAGACAGTGTTCCATGTTTGTTTCACTGCGCCGGAATTATGAAGCCGGAGTTTCTATAAACTATTAGGAACAGTTGCGTTAGGAACAATAATAGTTTTTTTCCACGGATTATATTTACATGGGATTCAGATCTCATGGTCATCAGAGTTCCTGGAGGAGGACATGTCTGGAGAGAAGGATACGACTTCGGTGAGGTTTATCGTACTGACTCGAATGATGTCGTGTAATCCTTGCCATGATGTGTACACTATGATCCTGAACTTTGAGGGCTGACACATACATTTATGTTATAGTACACGACACACATTATCTTCGCATACACGTCTCATATACGTTACACTTGTCTTTTAATAAATTAATCTTTATTAATTTTTAGAAGCAAGAGTTGTTGAGTATGTTGCGTTGGGGAAGTATGAGAGGGGGCATAGTACGACAGTGAGAGAGTGATAGGAAAAGGTGACCATGGGCTGATGGAGTGTGTTGGACGGATGCTGGTGGATTCTCCAGGATATTGATAAGGGAAATAATATTATAATGTGGGTGTTGACTCTCTTCACTCCAGGGACGACACTTTAAAGGGGGACACGACAAGAACCTCAATGGCTCGGAAAGCTGAAGAAGAAGAAGAAGAAGAAGAAGTGTTTAAATTCACTAAGGGGTGTCACTATTGTGTATAATTCCTCTATAGAAGTAAGCACTACTAATATTGGAAATTACTTTTGTGCTTTGGTTGAAGTTAATCTCATAAAAAGAACGAGATTACCCAGTATATATTTCTCATCATTGTGATTGGTTGAAAATGCACACACATCCTGGAAAAAGTCTACCAGGGTCAAATAAGGAAACAGAACAAACAGGTCAGATGGATTTCATATACCATGTAAGGAAATCCATCTACGTGAAGGATAAACCAAATGCCAAGCCATCACTGCCTTGTGGAAGAAAAAAAGGCTATGTTAACAAAGCCCGACAGAAAACATGGTCAGGCAGTGCCCACAAGCCAGGAAAGGCAATCTGATTACGGGAGCAGGAATCCAGAAAATAAACCTAAACCGTCGAATTCGGAAGATGCTTGCCCATGTGACACTGAACTAGACAGCGAAGATCTACTACAATGGATGCTTTGCACCATCCTTCTGTGACCGATGCTGGAATATAGGCGTAGCAAATGTTCGCAAATGAAGAATTCATTTCAATCTGTAATTCTTTTTTATATGTGTTTTAGATCTTCTTCCATTTCCTTTGCATCGTGGGTTCAGAACAAACCACCTTCTAGCTAAACTATTCTCATGTGCTATCAATGTTTATCCTATCCAAAGCCAGCTTTCTATCCTCACCATTTGATTGGTGTTATTTGTTTACTTCTCGCCATGAGTTTCATATTGGTGAATTTGTCATTGGAATGATAGCTCGAACATAATGCATTCTTTAGTGTTTCAGTTAACGTTTCAGTGATCCTCACACTGTCTGATCCATTCATTGTTACTTATTTGACGTTAGGGTTAGTTATTCAAGTCGTGTGCTAAGTGTAATGTCCATTGACTTCCACACATTTCAAATTGTGTAACAGCTCCACTTGCCCTGTGTATTCTTATTGTTAAAAAAAAATACGGTTACGCTTCCGGCACTTGTGCGATTTCACAAAGGGCGATCTGGTTTTTATTTGCTTGGCTTAATTCTCATTGTCTTTGTCATAGCCCTGTGAATGTGTACATAATGGAAAATAATAGTATTCCTCTGTAATGTTCACACTTCTGTTGGCCCCTTGCTTTGCCGCCTAACCAGATATAATTATCCCCAGTCTGTTGCTATTTTTCTCCTTGCTCCCAGACAATGCTAAATGTTGCGTGCAGTAGCTCATTCAGTTAAGGTTCCATATTTGTTTACCAGTCTCTGTTGGAATACCATGCGGACCAACAGCTTTCTCGTCCTTCAGAAGTGATTTATTTTCTACTCTCTTCTTCAAATGGTGTTTCGCTGATGATAGCCACCTCCACTTCTACAAACTGGATATCTGGACGGTCTTCTTGGGCTTTGCTATACACGAGTTCTTCAAAGTATCCGACCTATCTATTTAGATTAGTTTTGATGTTGGTGAGAACATTCCCATTTCTATTTTCGGTCAGACCAGGTAGTTGTTTGCAGCTTCCTACTGTCTATCTTGTGTTTCTGTATAGGTCTCTGATTTCGATTTTGCTTTTAATGCTTCTCTTTCTAGACGGTCTAAATAGTATCTTTTATCTGCCCGTCTTAGCTTCTAATCTACATTAGGAGCTTTAATGCTATGTCCCTTGTCTCAGGCTTACCTTGCTCTGGTTTTGCTGTCGTATAAATCTGCGTGTATGCGCATACTGTTTTCTATTTTAAGAGTTTACAGCATTATGCATGTTTTCCTTTCCTTGTTTCAATTAATTTTATACACCTTTCTAAAGGAACGAGTACGAAATGGTAAGCAGCAGGTAACCGAGATAGCTTACGCTGTGTGTGCTTAGGGATTGAAATATGTCCTTTCTAGATGTAGACATTGCTGGGATGAATTAGCAAGTAGGGAAGATCATTACTACACTTCCATACATAATCGATAGACACTCTTATGGACTCAAGGCTCCCCAAATATTGATAATTATTGATTAACACGGCTGCAGTTCAGGGGGAATTCAATAGGAATATCAGTAACCGCATGTTGACAGCGGATTTCTTTAAATATTTCCGGTATGATTTCTGATGTAATTCTGAGGGAATTAGCTGAATGAATGATTGTACTTGAAATACCCAACATTAAAGTTTAAATTACCAGGACTGTATAGAGTTAGGCCCGCCAGGGGACTTATTAACTTGTATTCCTATAGCAAGTAAATATGTGTATGCATCTGTTATCCGCGTAAACGATACAACGCATGGTGTATTATTAATTTATTGCACAATGAGGAAATCTGCTATTAGTTTTAACATGGAACACTTTGTGTTTAAAACGCGTTTGCCTTTTTTGAAATACATGTTGTTTGTCCATCAAGAATGATGATGACCATTCATTTCATCCTGTGGGGTTGAAAGGTATGGAGCCGTGGGTTCTAAGATGGCTGATAAGGCCTATTTTGGCTCGAAATGTTCTTTGACAATATGGGCAAGGAATGCTTGACGTTTCTGGAGGAGGATTTCCTGCATTGGTTTTTCTGTCCTGCCTTTTTTCACAGCTCTTGCAGTCCTGGTTGCCTCACATATCACTGTACCCTTGCGTAATGATACACGCCACGAATTTCGGTCTCTGGCTGCAGCCTCCCAGGTGTCATGATGAATTCCAAAAGCATTTAGTGAAATTTTCAGAGTGTCTTTAAAGCGTTTCCTCTGGCCACCTTGGGAGCGTTTACCACAACACAGTTCGCTGTAAAAAAAATTCGTTTAGGGAGCCTGTGATCTGGCATGCGAGTCAAGTGACCAGCCCAGCGAATCTGATTCTTCATCAGTATAGTGTGGATACTGGGTATGGATGCTCTTTCTAGGACTTCAGTGTCTGGAATCTTGTCTTGCCATTTAATCTTCAGTAGCTTCCTTAGGCAGACTGTGTGGAAGTGATTGACATACATAAGGAACTTATGACAACAAACCGCTAGGAAATTTATTTGATCCTAGAAAACGTATACTCATAAACCATGGAGAAAATTGGAGAAATGGCTCTAATGACAGGTGCCAGAACTTTAATAACCCTTTCCCATGACGCCTAACTGTTTAAGTGAAAGATAACAACAACAGCAACAACAATACCAGCAAGTCTCATTTACAGTAATACATTATCGAATTTTCACTGTGGCTTCTGTCCAACATGTTCTTCTGCTGTGGAGTCTTAAGTATCTGAATTAACAAGAAAAATATGTTCTTTGAAGCCTGCAGAAAAGAAAGGAGATAAGAAAGATAGATCATATATTGTAATGAAGTATTTTACACACCTGATGTGATTGGTTGTGACATGTCAATAGATGTTCCCGGAACTAATGTATTATATTGTGATTTTCTTATATAACTGAGTTGAGTGAAGTCAAGAATCGACATAGCAGAACTCTGGATATTCTCACACGAACTCCCTACTCATCTTCCACAGTCAGCGAAGAGCCCCAGTGCTAATTATATTAATGGTAGTCTGATTATGTATCTATCTGTCCTTCCCCGGAATACTAAGTGTCGGACAGATCCATTTTTGACACAACCTGCTGTACCATTCTCTCAGGTCATGATGATTTATCTGTCCTTCCACACCATTCATGAGACAGTTATTTAGTTAGTGTTATAATGTAACCGGGTGTTATAATGAAACCTGGTGTGTAGAAGTTTTCAGGCAGAGTAAACAGGAACTGAAGGCTCTTCGTTGCTTGTGAATGCGAAAAGTCGTGTGCCCAGAAATGGAGAAAATGCATAGACAGGATCGTTGAATTCAACATCCGGCTGCCCTGAAAGTGAAGCTGTTTAAGATCCAGGACAGTTGTGGAATTAGCATGCCTCAGAAATTATTGTCTTGTCCTGGCCGGCCGAAATAGTTTTTCTTTTTTTCTCGTTAGTTTGATTTGAGCTAAGTTAAGTCCATACACGTGGTACTACAGGATTGGATTTGAAAGAAAAATCATAATCAAATGTCTAGTCGACGTTCTTGGGAAATTATACTCCCTCACATCTTGCGATCTATAGTTTCATGTAGCATTTTATGCACTTTCACCTGTCCATCCCTCGATATGTTCTTGTTTCCCACACGTCGTCTTGCGATCTATAGTTTCGTGTAGCATTTCATGTGCTGACACCTGGCCATCCCTCGACATGTTCTTGTTTCCCCACACGTCGTGTTGGACAGAACAAAGCCGATTAGCTCCCAGTGTCCTCTGTTCATGTAACTTCTATCACGAAGAGTTTGGTCACTAGACCATCGCCGGCTGGCCGATTGTCCGAAATCACATCCAGCTGGATTATTAACATTTATCTGGCTCCCAGTTCAACCTGGCTACAAATTGGTACCAAAAGGGAGTAAACAGGGAATGTTCCACATTCGAACAATACCTGTAACTATGTACTTGAATTGTTTCAGCTTAAGTATTGTTCATTTATTCACTACATATGATATGCAATATGCACCTGATGAGATGCTACGAAATATGCCAGACATTAAATCGTGCAACATATTGTTTGGAGTTTGGGTAATAAAATTCACGGAAGGAATACATTGTTTTGAATTCTTCCATCGTGCCCCACTTCATTCTTTATTTGCATTTAACTTTTATATCCACATTTGTTCTTCTACCTTCGTAATCTACACTTAGTGTGTATCTTCCAACTTTATTTCTGCTTTCTTATTCACATTTAATGTTTCTCTTGCAAACACCCCTGTCCACCTACATACATTACATTTAGCGTTTATCTTCCAGTGTATCCCGCTATCTTAGTAATCTATATTTAAAGTTTATTTTCCAACGTACCCCGCTACCTTCATAATTTACTTTTAGCTTTATGATCTAACTTGTCCATGTAATTCTCGAAATTTACATCAAGCGAAAATCCCCCAACGCTTCTGTATGCGCACTGTGTTCAAGCGTGTTGAGAGTAAAATACCAACATTCCACAGCAGAAACATGGCCAACCTAGGCATAATCCCAGCCAGCTTGGTTGTACCGCGATGAACCCCCGTCTTATTGTACCGCGACGAACCTCTGTCTGTACCGCGATGAACCTCTATCTGACTGTATCACGATGAACCTCCGTCTGATTGTACCGCGATGAACTTCCGTCTGATTGTACCGCGATGAATCTCTGTCTGACTGTACCGCGATGAACTTCCGTCTGACTGTACCGCGATGAATCTCTGTCTGACTGTACCGCCGTAAACCTCTGTCTGAGTGTACAGTGATGAACCTCTGTCTGAGTGTACAGTGATGAACCTCTGTCTGAGTGTACAGTGATGAACCTCTGTCTGAGTGTACAGTGATGAACCTCTGTCTGAGTGTACAGTGATGAACCTCTGTCTGAGTGTACAGTGATGAACCTCTGTCTGTCTGACTGTACGGAGATGAATTTCTGTCTGACTGTATTTTGATGAACCTCTGTATGACTGTTCTGTCATGAACCTCTGTCTGACTGTATGTTGCCATGAGGCGCACATCAGAGATAAAGTTTTGAAGAGCTAAAATTACAAGTGCGGCACTGACAGTGAACGCACACGCGTAAATATTGGAAACGGGACGTCATATAGAGAGACAGACGGGGAACGGCCATGAAAGAAGGAAGGCACACTGTTATCAAGAGGACAAGATCTTTGAGAAGCGAATGGAGAAAATGACTGAACATCTAGAGAACTGAATGAAACGAAGGATGAAAGAAGAAGCAAAGACAGATTGATGAATGAAGATGTAGAGGAAGGAATAAGATAGGAAAGGTGACATTTCTGTTAGAGAATCAACGAAAGGTCATACAAGAACTAACACCCCAAGATAGACGTGAGTAATCAAATATAAAGGTTCTATTATAGTTAGGAATATTGGTAGTTGGTATGAACTATCAACACTGTAGATTGTGATATGACAAGAGACATGTCTGTATTTAATTATAGCATAGGTGGTACGGCAGTGTGAGCAGGGATGACGGACTGTGTGATGGTATGATTTTTGCCTGCAGGTTATCTGTCTCACGTGATGCTGCTTGAAAATAAATCCTCGGCTAGAAATTGAAACACTCTATCAGTGTTATCGATCACAGTTTTACAGTTAAAGTTGCAGAGGTCAAATTCATTATGTTGAGAAGAATAATTCTATACAACTGAAGCCAAGTTTGCTAAAGAACTGCTAAAGATAGAAAATAGTAGAAATGCTACTTGGCAAATGTGATGAACCTCTGTCTGACTACCGTGATGAACCTCTGTCTGATTGTACCATGATGAACCTCTGTTTAACTGCACCGTTGTAAACTTCTGTCTGATTGTATCCTAAAATACCTCTCCAGATGTGAATTCCCACTTCGGATCTAGATCACTCTTTGATGTCCGAGTCCTTATAGGCAAGGGAGGGTTCTGCAACACATTGGAGATGGTACTTCGGTATGAAGTCGGGAGGATACTATCACCACCAACATGATTCTGATACAGACGTGCCATTTCGGAGAAAGCCAAACTGATTAAATGTAAGAGTTCAAATTCAATCTTCCAGACTTTTCAAACCACCCATCTCACCACATCTGCTGTCTAATCGTTATTATGGGTAACGCAGGAAATTATGTCAACCTCCAGCCATAAATTTCAGTTTTTTTATTAGTGTTAGTCCATACATTAACCTCACCTTTGACCTCTCAAAAGTTTGACCTCTCAAAAGGAGAGGCACTATTTTTCTGAACAGTGCAACAAGCAGATATGGGTCATTGCTCTTGAAGTGCTGCTTCGTGAATCTGAACAAAGGCCAATGGCAATGAGGTCACGAGCCATGCCGAAATGAGAACTTTCATAAATGAAATGATAGTCACAGAATGCCAGCTACAGCAGAATAGTGGGATGCATATTTTCTGGACTCAATGCTAAATGTCTGGACGCCTGTAGAAACATTAAAAGAATACCGAATTACAGAATCTGAACATGCTAATTTCATGCATTAAAAAAAAAGGATATGCAAATTAAGAAGCTTGGGATTTCGCAGCATAATGTATCATCACTATTAAACGCGAACACTGGCTTACACTGGTTATCCTCGTCGGCAATATTAACCTCATCGTGTACATTATCATCGAGTATTTAAGCACAACAGAGATTAAGAAAAGAACAGGTCAAGCAAAAGATGCATTTCAGAAAATGAAAGGTATCTTGTGCAATATGTTACTATCACTGAATGTAAGAAAGAGAGTGCCGAAATACTATATAGAACTTGTTTGTGTATGGCAGTAAATCTTGGAATGTAAGTGAACAAATTAGGATGAACTTGGAAATAACAGAGATGTAGTTCCGGAGACGAAAGTTGCGAATTTCTTGGACTATCAGAGTAACTAACGACGACTGCCTAAAAGAGGCCATTGAAACTAGAACTTACATTCAACAATAAGAATGAAACAAACAGCTTTCTTTAGTCATATGTTGAGAAGAGAGGCATTGGAGTACATTGTGACAACTGGAAAGATCGAGGGGAAGAGAGGCAGAGACCGACCAAGAGACATGATACTGGATGGATTGGGATTGTGGCGTGGGGGAATATCATCCGCAGAGTTGATCCAGAAAACCAAAGGTCGAGATCTGTGGAGAGACATGAACGCCTACGCCAGCTGACAAGGCGATTTAAGCCCTTGCAATGTACATTCAGTTTCCTGATTACAAAATTAGCACTTACGCCTGCATTAATAATTCTGAACATGTCGGCTTTTAAACATTGGCATGTTCCTTTTCCCGGGTAGTATGCCAAACGGTACTCTCCTTGGTGTCGTTTCATGTTAGAGCGTATATCTGAGCCTTGATTCTTCGAACTTTACTTACTTTAAGGAGTCCTCTTTGCTCTGATGGATTGTTCATGTTAGAGCGTATATCGAGCCTTGATTCTTCGTGTTTTGTTACTTTAAGGAGCCGTCTTTGATCTGATACATTGATCATGTTAGAGCGTAGATCCAAGCCTTGATTGTTCGTGTTTTGCATTGTTTTAAGGAGTCGTCTTTGCTCTGATATAGCGTTCATGTTAAAGCTTATATCCGAGCCTTGATGCTTCGTGTTTTACTTACTTAAGGAGGTCGTCTTCGCTCTGATATATTGTTAACAACTTTTTCATTTACTAACATTTCAGTGCAACATTTTCGTAACGTGTTTCAATAATACCACATATGTAAGGGGCGTTCATTTGAAATCCGTTCGTGCCGCACCGCGCGTAATTGAATACGTTGAACATGATTATGTCATAGTCATGTTATAAGTACTGGACAATGAATAAAAGAGCACGTGCTTATCGTCCCATGATGCATAGGTTCTGTTTCTGCGAAAATGGCCGGGTTGATCTAAAATCCGTCCAAAGAAGCTAAAAGAACGGTGATTCAGTTTCTTTCATTTGAAGGATGTCGACCAGTGGACATTCATCGAAGAATGGAGGAATTGTACGGTACCAAATGTGTGTCAAAATCAACAGTGACAGACTGGGCACGATATGTTTCGGAAAGGACATCATTTCACGACAGATATTCGACGGCCGGGTCAAGCGCATATAGTTGCAACAGAACAAACGCATCGCCAAAATTGATGCAGCAGTACAGATGAACCGTTCTCGAAGCATACGTTCGCTAGCGAAAAAATTTGATCTGTCAATTGGGACAATTCAAAAGGTTAGTTAGTTAGTTAGTCGACAGATCATCCTCATTGCACATCGAACCATTCAGTCCATAAGTGCTCGGATCCCCTCCTCAGCAAATCCTGCAGCGTGTAGCGGCTAACGACGCCAGTTCTGTGTTGGTTTATCAATCTTCTTTGGTTTCCTGCGTAGTGTTCTTGTTTGGCCAACCCACTTTTAATTTGCTGCTCTCGCAGTCTGGCCATGGTTGTAGATTCACAGTTATCACTTGGTTCACTCAAGAGTCTTACTTCTCGTAGAGCATTCAGAATGTCAGCCTGGTCCATGGCGCGCCCGCCCTCCACAGTAGCCTCACCTGCGAGCTTGTCAGCCCGCTCATTTCCTTGTACTCCCGCATGCCCTGGCACGAAGATGAAACTAATCTTTGCCAGCCGAGACCGCTCCAGAGGCAGCAACCATTCTCTTCGGATCGACCCCTCCTCTATCCTCTTGATCATGTTCATTGAGTCGCTAAGGAAACAAGCCCTACTGAACGTCTGTGTCTCGAGCCATGTTATTGCTTTACTTACTGCCATGACTTCCATGGTCAGGCTACTTGTGGTTTCAGTGAAAGCACCAGAGTCCTCCTTCACAATTCTCCCTCCGGCCCGAGCTGTAAAGGCCCATGAGCTTCTCACATGTCGGACGACCGACCCATCTGTGTAGAATGTAGATGACCGCGTCACCGTCTAGCGAATTCTCGAAAATCAACGCTTGTACTTCAGCCTCCACAGCAGCCGGATTTTCTTGACTGCATTTCCTATCTAGCTGGATGCAAACTGAAAAGGATGTGCAGAAGTCTGTTGGCACTTGCACCCATTCCTCGCCAGGGTCTAAGTCCTCAAGTGAACACACCTGTTGAAGAATGCCTTCGGCTTGACCCATCCACGACCGTCCTCTTTTTAACCTGCTGCCATTCACCTTCCTAATTTCACTATGCAGTGGATGTTGTGTGTTTGCGTTAACTCTGAGGTAGGCGCGTGCCCTGCAAACTTGTATTCTCTCTTCAATGGTTGGAAAATCAAGAAGGTAGCGCATCGCCCTGCATGCTGTATCTCTTGTACATCCAAGAATAATGCGCATAGCTTCATTCTGTATCCTTTCCATCCTTTCTATCTGCTTATAGCTGAGAGTCAGGATTGCCGCCATTGCATACTCCAAAACAGACATGACCAGCCCCTCGTACAGAATTCAAAAGGTAGTTCGTAAGAAACTGCAATATCGGAAGGTGTGTTTACAGTGGGTACCACGGATGTTGACCGACCACCAATAAAAGGAACGCATGGGATGACGTTTAAACCACTTGCAGCGTTACAGGATGGAGGGTGATGCATTTCTCTTCCGTATAGTGGCAGGCGATGAATCATGGTGTCACCACTTTGAGCAGAGCAGCAAAAGAGAGCATGCAATGGAAGTCGCTTAAAAGTCGCTTAAAAGTCGACAGGGTCGACTTCATTGCACCATGTTTTATCCCATATGGCTTGGTCTCTTTCCGCAGCGCGGAAAGCGTCGCACAAAGCACGAACTCCGTAGCTTTTAGCGACGACCCACGGGAGTCTCCGAAACATTTAACTCGTAAACCGAAGGACGCGGCCCGGATTCGAACCCACAACTTTCGGATCACGAGTCAAACGGCTTGACCACTTCGCCACAGAGACTCCCATGCAATGGAAGTATGCTGGATCCCCAAAAGCCAGTAAATTCAAGTTACAGGTTTTCGCTGGTAAGGTTATACTGACCACATTTTTTGACCATGAAGGGCTATTGCTAGCCGACTTTAAAGAACCTGGTGTCAACATCAACTCTACCCACTACTTGCAAACATTAGACAAACTACAAAAAGCCATCAAGAATAAACGACCCGGCATGCTTTCTCATGGTGTGATTTTATTGCACGATAATGCTTGTCCGCCTGTCGCAATGATTGTGCAGGAAGCATTAGCAAGGAAGAAGTGGGAAATTCTGCAACAGCTAGCCTATAGACACCATCTATTTGTCACCATGTGATTTTCATTTGTTCGGACCTCTGAAAAAAGCTCTCAAGGGGCAACAATTTCACACAGATGCAGACGTAATGAACGCGGTAAACACTTGGTTCAGTGAGCAACCACAATCTTTTTTGCGGACGGCATTCGCCGCCTACCTAAGCAATGGGGTGCTTGCCTGAATGCCTACGGCGACTTCTTCTGACCAACCCACTGTGCAAAATTCATTCAAAATGAATGCTTTGTTTAATTCTACCACACCTGTTAAGGTTTTTTCATGCTTTTGTTATAAAGCCATTGCAACGCGTTTCAAATGAACCTCCCTTATATAATACTCCTAAACGCGTTTTTCATCGTGTGTATTCATTATCTATATTACGTAACAATGAATTCATTCATTAATTCATTCAGTAGCATGTCCTTTGCAGAACCTCACTCCCATAACAACTTTCCGGAAAACTTCTTTATCACAAGCAAAATTCACTGCCATACAGCAAAACATGTTCTATAGGGTACTTCAGCACTCTGTTTCTTACATTCAATGATAATGACTCTCTGCATAAGGTACTTTTCATTTACTGAAATCCAGCAGTTGGTTGTCCTATTCTGCTCGTAATCTCTGTTATTCACCTTCCATCTGACGTTATAAATGACCCTATTCATTCATTCAGTAGCATGACATTTGCAGAACCTCGCTCCCATAACAACCTTCCAGAAAACTTCTCTGTCATAAGCAAGATGTCCCTGCGTCCGATACACCCATCTGGAGATCATCCGCCACATCCTGCAGCCATCTTGTCTTTGGCCTTCCTCTTCTCCTCTTCCCAGGCATATACCCGTCCATTATTGTTCTCTCAAAACTTTCATGACGTTTCATGTGACCAAAATATATCAGTTTTTGTTTTTTGTTTTATCATCTTTAATAGCCAACCATCTTCAATATTCAGCTCTTGAAGTATGAATGCATTTGTTCTTTTCTTTACCCAAGATATTCTTAGAACTCGTCTATAACATTTATATTCAAAGACTTGTCCAGCTTGTTTAGTTAGTGTCCAGGTCTTAAAGGCGTATGTTGCAATGGGAAAGATGCATGCTCTTAAAGATCTAATTATTGTAGCTCTCTGTCCCACTCCATAATTTATTCAGTTGTTTAAGTTTTTGAAGAGCAATTAATAGTCGTCGTTTAATGAATACAGTGCGGAAATGCCAGAATATACTACTAGGGGCCAAGATTATTTATATAAATGATGCAAAGAAAATAACAAGAAGCCGTATTAGATGAAGTAGGATCAGCAATACAGTAGGGAATAGAGATGTCATCAATCTGTGACGATATACATACAGAACTAATCCAGGCAGGAGGACAATGACCCAGCCTCTGTATCTATCATTTACTACTAGTGATGATTTATAGAGGTGCTGGTCGGATCAAAAGCACAGAATACAACAATCTTTATTTATATTGCTTCTTTACATAATGTTCTGACTTTCCTGTGAATCTCTCCATATTTATCAGGATTATTTTTGTTGTGTCTTCTTGTTTCCATTAGTCTTAAAATTTCTTCAGTGGTCCATTTTTACGACCTTCTTTCTTTAAATTTGTGGTTAGTTATTTCTGCAGCCGAATTGATTTAATTCTTCAACATTTCCCTTTGATCATCCACATCTTGAAATAAGATCTATAGATCAGACAATACATCTAATCTGTTCTTTCCTTCTATATTAATATTGTCTTGTATATATGTTTAAATCCCCGCTAATCACTGGTTTCACGAAGGCTAATAGACTGCAATGGCTGGGGCATATAGAAATAATTGAAGATAATAGGGAAACAAATCTCGCTTACACTCAGGACATAAATGACCGTAGACCACGAGGTAGACCAAGAGGACAGTGGAGAGATAATATATATGCAGACCTACAAGCACTTGGAATCAGCGACTGGCAAGAGAAGGTCAACCAGAGAGACGAATGGAGACGGATTGTATCTGCAGCAAAGAACCTCAATGGCTCGGAACGCTGAAGAAGCAAGAAGAAGAAGATTTCCTTCCCATTTAAAAAAAAATGCAAATAGATCATATTTAGTGTTTCCTTGTGAATACTTGACTAACTTTAACTTTACCTTCCATGTGCCTATAAATTTAAAACAAAAATCAGCAATTGTGGACATCATAAGAGATATAGGACATCTTGCACATTTGACCCGCCTGATTGAATCATGTTAACATGAACAGCAAGCAGGTGGTAGAATAGCTTGTGAAACATCAAATTGTTTCAGGTGTAACGGGGAGTAGGACAGGGTTACATTTTCTCCCGTTACCTACTCAACATGCATAACAAGTAATAGTTAGTTAGTTGCATAACCTTTACAGGACGTCGCAGTCAATCCAGCATGTTTGGCTGTTTGTGATTTCTTGGCAAATTAACGTTCAGTAGTTTGCCATTGCTTTTTGAACGACCGATACTAATACTATTAATAAAATATTAAAATCAACGCGACGCAGTCTGCTTCCAAATCGCCTGCAGCTGTGTTTCAAACGCGGTATGCGGGTTTATGAACTGCGTCAGTAGCCCCTGTGCCGGCAACATGTAATAAAAATGTCAAATTGATGAGACCAGTGAGAAAATTGATCCATTCACAATTGGTGAATCTCCAATTCCAGAACTCAATTACACAGATGACACAGTCCTCCTCTCAAATAGTAGTAAGCGACATTGCAAATAAACGTCTCTTTGTGAAATTTACAACAAAAGTAGTGTCCACGTAGACTGTATGGCCACGTCTGGGTGTAACAACAGACACCACGAGACTGGGTTAACGCTATAATCATCCAGGTTTGGCAAAACAAAGGCGCAGTAAAAGAGGTTGCACACAATACAGAGGCATTGTCCTTTTGACTCATAGTGCAGCCAGGTTGTCAACATGACCGAATGGATACGAACGCGCGTTCTTAAACATCCAGTGTGATGATGCCGAGATAGTGGGTTCATTCCCCTATACCGGACAGTTGGATTAAAATATTGACTTCTCGTTCTTGACTTTAGGACGTAAATTACAAGTACCTCTGAAGTTGGAGTGGGTTCCCCTGATAGCAAATGTCATTGGTAACAGTTAAGGCGAATCCGCACGCAAAATTCAGTCTAGTGCTACTGGAAGTAGTGAGTATGGACTACGCTTGAGATCAAAGCAAGCGAAGGAAAAAAAATTGCTGGAGTCAATGCAGCAAATATATGTGGTTTTGTTTCATACTGTCGAACGCTCAGATAATGTCCACATTCAATGCACATAATGTGTTGTACTCTTGCCTTCTACAAACCCAAATTGTTTTTCTCCTATCGCTGATTGTGGAAATTATGTTGAGAAATAAAGGGATAATGTATGTATAAAAATTAAATGCTTTCAAGTTGTTTTCATATTTAGTTATTTTGCTACAGCCATTTATGACTTACTTATTAACTTACCCTCGTATTTTCTTCTTAACTCTTTGGGTGACAATTGTTAATCTCTGACACAAAAAAGTACTGGATTAAATTCACCGAGAAATCTTGACAACGTCGTTACAACTGCAGGAGTCTGGAAGAGAGACAGAATAGTTACTTCAATGAAAATCTAGCTGCGAAATTCCGAGATGGAAATAAAGAAAATATAACAAACGGCATCTGGGACAAGTGTGAGGATGCGAGTGGATGACCTATGAAAGATCACACAGCGAATGGTTTAAGAGTGCTCTGTCTGTCAACGACCAGGAGATCGAGATGAAGCTACGAGAAGATAAGAGCCAGCGATAATTGTACGGGTTTTGCTGCAATGTCATCGATCGTTGAGGTTAAGGCAGGTTTCACGTTTTAATGCCTGAACACCTTTGAGGAGTCCAGAAATACACTGAACATTCCGGATATCGTTTCTTTCTTCATAAGATTCTGAATCACGAGTTTTTATTTTAATATAGTTCATCATTATCCTTAGGACCATCATCCTTAACATCATCTTCATCATCATCATCATCATCATCATCATCATCATCATCATCATCATCATCATCATCATCATCATCATCATCATCATCATCATCATCATCATCATAAATATCGTCGTTATCATCCCTACCATCATCACCATCATTGTTATCATCACCACCACCACCAGCCTCATTCACCATCACCATCACCACCGTCGTCATCTTCATCATCATGTAACAGGTTCCTAGCACAACGTCGTTCTAATCGCTGCCTGCCGGAAAGACTCTGGATCATTTACCTTTTTTTTTTTTTGCATATCCTTTACAGGACATCGCTGTCAACAGCAGCATCTTTCAGCTGTCTGTTGATTTCTTGGCAAGATTAAGCTCAGTAGTTTGCCATTGCTTTCTGAGCGGCCAGCTCAGTATCCCGCAAGTCACCAGCGGGGGTCGAACCGCTCCCAGTTCTCTCCCGCTACGAGACTCTGCGTGATAAACGGGATTACGGAGAAAGTGTTGTAACCCCTCAGCCAGAGAGACCGGCCATTTACCATTAGCCTTCGAAATATATAGAATATTAGTACACGATGTGAAAAGCTGTATATACAAACACAGCAAAACAGAGGCAATTCCAAAGTTAGCAATCCTTATCTCGCCCCTGTATTACCTGGGCAAACAAGGAAAATAAAAAATAAATACATCATCGCTCTTTCTAATATTTCACTAAATTAAAGTTTAGACAAAGATGTATTAAACTAAAAGTAATAAATTGCTCTACATGAAGGGCAATGCTTATAGCAGGCTATCTGCTTGCACAGGGGAGAAAAATCAGCTAAACAATCAAATCAACATAAGTCACATACAGAGAAAATAAACATAACAAAACAAAGAATAACTCATCTAACGAAACGATAAGAGAGATCTTACAGCAGAGTTATAACAAGCAAAGATGAGTTCCAGTCCAGCCGTTTTGTTGGAATCATACACGCGGATTACATGAAACACGTCATCAATCCACAACAAGGATACAGATGAGGAACTGTTATATTTATATCTTCATGTAGTGTTTTCCATGGTGTGTGTTTATATCGGTATGTGTTTGTTGTTTGTGTACTGATGAAGGCTTAAGCCGAAACGTCCATTATGACACTTGTGAAATGTTCTTGTGAAGTTTACTGCCTACTCCTCATTTTGGCATATAAAGAAGAGTTATGCCACACAGAGAAGAGTTATGGCACACAGAGAAGTGTTATGGCACACAGAGAAGTGTTATGGCACACGGAGATGAGTTATCGCACACAAAGAAGTGTAATGGCACACAGAGAAGAGTTATGGCACACACAGAAAAGTTATGGCACACGGAGAAGAGTTATGGCACATAGAGAAGTGTTATGGCACACAAGGAAGCGTTATGGCACATAGAGAAGAGCTATGACACACAGAGAAGAGTTATGGCACACGGAGAAGAGTTATGGAAGGCAGTTATGGACACACAGAAGAGTTTTGTATACAGAGACGAGTAATGGCACACTGATTAGTGGTTTGACACACAGACATGACTTATCGCACACAAAGAAGAATTATGCACACACAGAAGAATTATGGCACACAGAGAAGAGTTATATAAACAGAGACGAGTTATGGCACACAGAGAAGTGGTTAGGCACACGGAGATGAGTTATCGCACACAAAGAAGAATTATGCACACGCAGAAGAATTATGGCACACAGAGAAGAGTTATATAAATAGAGACGAGTTATGGCACACAGAGAAGTGGTTAGGCACACGGAGATGAGTTATCGCACACAAAGAAGAATTATGCACACACATAAAATTTATGGCACATAGAGAAGTGTTATGGCACACAGAGAAGAGTTATGGCATACAGAGACGTGTCATGGCACACAGAGAAGAGTTATGGAACATAGAGAAGAGTTATGACACACAATTGTTATAAATCTTCGTTGTGTGCCATAACTTTCCTCTGTGTGCTGTAACGCTTCTGTGTATGCATACATCTTCTGTGTGCCATAATTATTCTCTGTGTGCCTTAATTCTTCTCTGTATGCCATAATTCTTCTCTGTGTGCCGTAGACTAACAGGAGGTCAGCATGGCTGAATTGATAAAAGCGCTCCCTTTTAGACTTCCGGTGTGCTGATGCTTAGGTAGTGGGGTTACTCACTACACTTGTCAGTGGACTAAAATGTTGACTTCTCGTCCTTGACTTTGGGATTTAAACTACAAGCACCTAAGAAGTTGGTGAGGGTTCGCCAGAGGGCGAGGGCACTGGTAATAGTGAAAGCTAACCCACACACAAAAATCAATCCAATGCACTTCCCACTAGTGGCAACTACTAGAGGTTGTAGGCACGTGTATGGACTACGTTTGAGTTCATAGCGAGCCATAGCCAAGCAAACCAGATTAACATATTAGGATGGGAAACAATGTGGAACGAAGCAGACGAAAAACTTCAAAGCGTATGTGAAACTGGACTGTTCTCTGGTCATACAGAGGGAAATGCCCCGGCCCCTTAGCAAAGGAGCGGCCCTAATGTTATCTAAAGCAGAGTAGAAGGCATAATTGAGTGGGAAGTATTGCTTTCTAGAATAATAACAGTAACATTTAGAACCACACAAACAAATTATAATATGCATGAATAAACTTGAACATAATCAAATGATGTGCACCAACATATAGCACAGAAGGATCAATTATGGGGAAATGTGCATCAAATATTAAAGTGATGCGGGTATTCTAAAAAATAACAATAATAAAATCTTCATGGAAGATATGAATACAAAGATATGATCAGACAACATTAGCTACAGAAAGATCACAGGGAGACACGGGCTAGAAGGCATTAATGACAATGCAAACATATTCACAAATTATTTCACAGGGAATTAGTATGCTTCAGTCGTAGTTGGTTTTCCACACGGAAGAATACCGTAAAGCTGCGAATACATAAAGAATACACACCGCATTCCAAACACAGCTGCGGGCGATTTGGAAGCAGACCATCTTGTGTTGGTATTTACAATACAATAGTATGGGTGTCGTTAGTTCGAAATCAATGGGAAACCACAGAACGTAAACTTGCCAAGAAATCACACACAGTCAAAAGTGACGTCATATAATGGATATAAAATTGGCATGTTCCTTTTCCCGGGAAGTATGCCAAACGGTACTCTCCTTGGTGTCGTTTCATGTTAGAGCGTATATCTGAGCCTTGATTCTTCGAACTTTACTTACTTTAAGGAGTCCTCTTTGCTCTGATGGATTGTTCATGTTAGAGCGTATATCGAGCCTTGATTCTTCGTGTTTTGTTACTTTAAGGAGCCGTCTTTGATCTGATACATTGATCATGTTAGAGCGTAGATCCAAGCCTTGATTGTTCGTGTTTTGCATTGTTTTAAGGAGTCGTCTTTGCTCTGATATAGCGTTCATGTTAAAGCTTATATCCGAGCCTTGATCTTCGTGTTTTACTTACTTAAGGAGGTCGTCTTCGCTCTGATATATTGTTAACAACTTTTTCATTTACTAACATTTCAGTGCAACATTTTCGTAACGTGTTTCAATAATACCACATATGTAAGGGGCGTTCATTTGAAATCCGTTCGTGCCGCACCGCGCGTAATTGAATACGTTGAACATGATTATGTCATAGTCATGTTATAAGTACTGGACAATGAATAAAAGAGCACGTGCTTATCGTCCCATGATGCATAGGTTCTGTTTCTGCGAAAATGGCCGGGTTGATCTAAAATCCGTCCAAAGAAGCTAAAAGAACGGTGATTCAGTTTCTTTCATTTGAAGGATGTCGACCAGTGGACATTCATCGAAGAATGGAGGAATTGTACGGTACCAAATGTGTGTCAAAATCAACAGTGACAGACTGGGCACGATATGTTTCGGAAAGGACATCATTTCACGACAGATATTCGACGGCCGGGTCAAGCGCATATAGTTGCAACAGAACAAACGCATCGCCAAAATTGATGCAGCAGTACAGATGAACCGTTCTCGAAGCATACGTTCGCTAGAGAAAAAATTTGATCTGTCAATTGGGACAATTCAAAAGGTTAGTTAGTTAGTTAGTCGACAGATCATCATCATTGCACATCGAACCATTCAGTCCATAAGTGCTCGGATCCCCTCCTCAGCAAATCCTGCAGCGTGTAGCGGCTAACGACGCCAGTTCTGTGTTGGTTTATCAATCTTCTTTGGTTTCCTGCGTAGTGTTCTTGTTTGGCCAACCCACTTTTAATTTGCTGCTCTCGCAGTCTGGCCATGGTTGTAGATTCACAGTTATCACTTGGTTCACTCAAGAGTCTTACTTCTCGTAGAGCATTCAGAATGTCAGCCTGGTCCATGGCGCGTCCGCCCTCCACAGTAGCCTCACCTGCGAGCTTGTCAGCCCGCTCATTTCCTTGTACTCCCGCATGCCCTGGCACGAAGATGAAACTAATTTTTGCCAGCCGAGACCGCTCCAGAGGCAGCAACCATTCTCTTCGGATCGACCCCTCCTCTATCCTCTTGATCATGTTCATTGAGTCGCTAAGGAAACAAGCCCTACTGAACGTCTGTGTCTCGAGCCATGTTATTGCTTTACTTACTGCCATGACTTCCATGGTCAGGCTACTTGTGAATTACAGGGAACGCTTTCTGTGTGTAGTAATCCGAAGGTATATTTTCACGCAAGCTAGTACATACACTGAGATAACCTGAGGGTATTCTAATTAGACAATACTTTGTCATTTACCTATCGGGAGAAGGACATAGAGGGTGGGGTTAGGGTGCTTCAAATGAAAACCTTAAATGTTCTTTTTTGATTAATATATTCTGAAAAAGAAAAGAACAAACATATTATGTTTTAATGTAGTCGTTCAATGCAAGTCCTCCAGCATGAAGTGCTTGGATTCCTGTAAAAAAAACAAAAATCCTCTTGTTTGCATTGGTAACCTTTCATGCACCACCTGCTGTACATCTTCACAAAAGTCCCACCGTTTTGAAATATCGTAATCCACTCACACACTTGCTAGAGTGACAGGCATGCATCACCAAACTGGACCTTCATTCGCCGATGAATTTCTATAGGTTTCACCCTTCACTGATCAAACAACGGATAACAGAAAGCTGCTCCTCGTTGGTGCATATCAAAAGGGGGCGGCAATTTTTAAACTTTCCTTATGACGTCGCTATGTTCGTCTGCACCAAGATGCCATCAGCTTAACATTCTTGACATCCTTAACAACAATATTGACAGGTTACAAGACAATGGTATGGTTACAGTAATTTATTTCACAATGTTAATGTTTTCCTTTAAGCTCCCTCACAATGAGAGGCCTAGAAACATACAGAGATTTAAAAACAGAGATGAATAATCTGGGGATCACATGAGCGGAGCTGAAGGAAACAGCAACAGATTGGACGGCTTTGCGTAGGTCGGTTAAGGGCCTGTGAGGGGTTAAAGGCCACAAATAAGAATAAAGCACAGATAATGTCTTACGAAACCATACGAAACGACACACGACTGTGTAGCGAGTAGATGTGTTTGCTTCCATTTTCTTTCACTTCGACGAAAGAATAATTGTTTCTGTGTCCCGAGATATGTGATTTATAATTTGAGGAATACTTGCTGGTCAACTATTATACTGACACATGAAATGTCCAAAACAATGTTTTCCCGCGATGAATTTGAATAACGAAGACACAAACAATAGATTGCACGATTTATTGCCTGGCATATTTCGCTGCATTTCGTCAGGTACATACTGCAGAAATCACACAACTTACGTGAATTAATTAGATAAATCCTTCAAACTGAAATATACACATGTTCGCACAGTAATGTCGATTGTCTACCACGGTAATTTTAAACTGACTAACATGTCTTTCTGCTTGCACAAGGACGGCTTACGAAGGTTGATTATTATAGCTTGAGCAAACTTTAACAATCGACTATTTTGCGTGTTGAACAACACACGGAAGGCACTGTCTCTTTCAACCACGTGACCGCTCTCGAGCACATGTTACATGAGAACAGTCCGGCTTCATCGATAATTGATAAATACAATCTTTTCTCTAGTAACGTGAGAGTTGTAGTCCTTGTTTCATCCAGTTGTCTGTTCTGTGACAAATCTCTCTCCCATAAGAATCCTTCCAAGTGTATATCCTAGTCAGATTTCGTGTCTCTGTTTATGTCATGTTAAGATTCTCTATGACAGCTCGAATTTATCCAGGTTGTAGTTTTCATCTTCTACAACTTCCCTCCACAATTATCTATTCTAAAATGTATTTATTTTCTCATCACCCACATATTTCATTTGATCCCCAGTAAACTTTCCTCCACAATTATCTATTCTAGAATGTGAGTAGTATCTTATGCGGTAACTAATTAGATTTTCAGGAGTACTCCTTAGGATTGACCTAGTAAAATCCTTATATAAAAAGTATAGCTCCTGAGCCGTGACGTCAAAAAGCGACTCCTTCGGGGCAAGGGATATAACTCAGGAATACATAATCGAATGGTTTTTTTGCGTTATTACCTCCCCTTTTTTGGGTTGAGAATGTTATTTATTTATTTATTTATTTTTTAAAATGTAATGATTACTGTTAATTATTGTTTTAGTGGGCGGGGTTTAGAAACTAACAGCATGTGATTGATGGTGTATTAGGGTTACAGTGCTCTTCCGCCTCAGTTTCTTCCCCCTTTATTTTTCTCGTCTTTTTTATCTATATAGGGCCGGGTGTAACACCATCAACATTACATTGGTGCGGTGTAAGGGTTAGGGGTACAATGCATCTCCGCGGGATCGTCTAGGGTGCGGGTGAACGTAGGGTGGGGACGCAGGGGTGGGGTGCGAAGGGGCGGCGCATGGAGTGGGGCGAGGGGGTTCGAACCCATGAGCCGCGCCGAGTGTCATAGGAAAACCGTGATAAGTAAAAGGTAAGTAGGGTTGGTATATGGTATGTAGAGAGTCGTAACGGTTTATTCACTAGCATCATACGAGTTACAAATGAAAACCTTAAAAAGTAAAGATGGTCGGTTATACTGGGTGTAGTGGATATGGCTTAGTGAAATTCGTTGGTAAGGGATGGATAGCGGTTAGTAGTGATATGTAGAGGGTTGTAAGGGTTTAACACTATCATCAACGGGTTACAAATGAAAATCTTAAAGAGTAAATATAGTCGGTTATTCTGGTTTTAGTGGGTATGGCTTAGTGAAATTCGTTGTTAAGAGGTGAGTGAGTGGAGGAAAGTATGAGATAAGTACTTCTGAGCATTGTTACGGGGTAGACGAGTGGCGGGGTTGCTAGATAAATACTCGACAGCCATTTTAGAACAACCGAGGTTAAGGCTCATAGTAAAAGCTGAAGCATGAACTCATAGTCGGCTGACTTGAAGGTGAGCTCCTGAGTGACTCACCGCAAGGCAGTGTCAGCGGTGAACATGATTGAACGTATTCAGCCATGTTTTGGGGAAAACATGAATGACTCATCGTGACCTAACCACGGTATACATGCCCAGACATGTTTTTGGGGTGGGACTGTAAACACTCTAAATCAACGCATGGTAAGACCACGGTATAACGATACAAAACCGCTGACTATACATGTTTTAATGAGAATATCTAGGTGTTTTACTGTATAAGTCTAACCGGATTGCACTGGTTATTGTATAGTTTGACTCAACGTCATTATAAAGGAGCTCAAATGTCGGCTAAGGACACTGTGTTTGCAACAAGGGCTATCGAAAATACCTCACTAAAGAAACAGCTGTGGTAAGTAGAGTGTGATATACAGAGTCGCTATACGATGTAGTAGTCTCTAAGATCATACCAGCATAATACAACGGCGATAAATACTAGCTAGTAGTCGGCAAACTGACGCTCTTACCACGGAAATTAACGCTATACTAGTGTACTGTGGTGAATACGGGTTTATACAATAATAATATATGTAGATGACTACTGAAAGCACAAGTGACCTACTAACCACTTTGTGTCAATCTATGTGAGTGTCTGTATTCTCGGTCGTCCTTATGTTGTCTATGATGTAGGGTAAGTGATGGTAGATGATGTGGTGTATTCTAACTATGTAATGTATACATATGAACAAGTGTGTTTTTCACTAAAGTATATCACCCATGTTTTTTTTATGTTTTCCGTTTTCTGTTCACTAAAAGTATCCTGATTCTGGTTCGACAGATTTGAACATAAGAGGAGACACATCAACCACGCAGTGTTGGAGCAACGCAATTCTGTCACTCACAGAGGTATGTGTAGTAGGGGGATCAAGTCATCTACTTGTCTCTCCTATCTCCACTAAGTGTATTGAACAATGTAAGACGAGGATCTATGGTCACTAATTACGTAGCCAGCCACAAGGACGTCATCTTTCTGCGCACTAACTTATGCATATGCAACAGGATGTATCATGTATTCAACTATTCAGTATTTATGGATCATATTTCCGCTCATTAAAGTACACTGGTTCTCCAGTGTGAAAAGGCGGTGACACAAAATGAGCTGTCTGAGTGAAAAACTTGCAGCCACAGGACAACTTATAGTCATTCTCTGTGGTCACTAATGTATCAATGTAAATCACTAAGATACACGGTCTCAAAATAATGTGTCTCTTCACATTGTACCAAAGCTACATAAAAATCAAATATGTGGTGTCAAATTCATGTAAAGCTTACAATATGATATCCCTTGTGTAAACATCTTTATCGTTTCACCAGAGTGAAAATTTGCTGACATAACCAGGAAGAATCTACCTTACTGAGGTACATACCAGAAAAAGAAAAGCTCTGACAGTCTACCACAAATTATTGGTCGGCATTCACCATTGTTTTTCACTAAAGGAGCAACACTAAATATTTCACTCCTAGGCATTAGGGGGCGTATTCGCCTTTGCTCATTAGTATAGTACACCTCGATGTGCCATATAAATAACACAAAGAACAGCATTACGAAATAGGCCGCTGCTAGCACAAGAGGAAAAGCATATAGTCACGGAGAAGACCCACTGTAAGGACGGGATAAACAGAAACAAATAAATATTTTACTACAAGGGACAGCAAAAGATCACAATATTCCTTTTAATATATCTTAAAAGTTATGTGATATGAAATAATTTCTGTAGATATACTATAGTCATGATTGTCTTATGGTTGTGAAAAAATGTAAAATATAATGATTTTACCACTTCTTCACAGCTATTTGGCGACCAGTGCTTACAACGACTTGCGAAAACGTGAAAAAACTACAGGAAGCTACACAAAACATATTGTGGTGGATCACTATACCTTAGTCATTGCAGCGACACGAGATTATTGCGCTGTCACTGAATCGTTATCTAATACCACAAGCGACAACTGTGTTGGATAATATTGTCGTAGTATCACAACTCACACATCAGCTACCGGAACCAACTTATTGCTTTATCACCGTATCATCAAATACTACTACATTTTTCTATCATGATGGCCACCAGTCAGAAAAATAGCTATCTATGTCCCACCTGTGGTAAAAACTTTACAGAAAACCGCAATCTTACACGTCACATTAACACCGTACACAAAACCACAACTCATTACATGCCACCTCTGTGGCAATCTATACAACAGAAAAGACAACCTAGAACACCATATAAAAACACATCATCAGACTTCATCAACAACAACACCCTCATCAAGCACGGACACTACACCATCAACAGCAAACACGGACAATACACCCTCAACAACAAACACGGATACTATACCCTCATCATGCAAAAGAAAAGCATCAGCAGACACACAACCATCAAAAAACCATAAACACGATAACGAGCAAGTGGTAGCAGAGGAAGCCGACATAGAGATAGATGAGGAAGTAGAGATAGATGAGGAACTAAAGACCTTAGACAAACTCCCCGACGACGACGACATCCAACAGACATATAGAGACAACTGGGCAGCCCTTAGGACACATCAGAACATCAACAAACATATATCGACCTACAATTTTTTTCACCGACCCGACTCAACACAACCAATAGACTGGATCGAGACATTAACACCAGTGTTTAGTAGTCAGACATGCCGCTTTAAGATAAATTATAGCCATCACATGATGTTACGACATAAGGAGACGAACGAACTTAGATTTTTCCATTCATCGTCAAATAATGCCTGTGCACTCGACGTACCCTTTTTAGTAAACAATGAACAAGACTTTGATGACTTTATAACCATAGTCCAGGAAAGCGATATGTTCAATTACGCCCTACACAACAGACCCGACTCTACGTATTTGGTAGAGACAATACCCGCGACTAGTTTCTATATATATCACATCACTGAACATCCGATAGGTAGCTGAAGCATTTCGTATAATGACATTATGTTTTGATATTTTTTTCTTGTAAAAAAAAAAGTACTGTAAATAAACAGGTATTTACTATAAATGTGTGTTGTTTGTTGATTTCCTTTCGTGTTGACGGTGTATATAGTTGCCATGTGGTGAGAAAATGTTACACATTGAGGACAAAGTCAAGAAATATGTCAATAACACTAAGAAAAAGGGTAACCGAAAATATAAAAAGGCTGACCAAATTCATAAATAGCTCGACCAAACTCATGAAAAGTAGGAAAATTGTTAGTCAAATGTGAAAAATATGGGTCAAGTGGGAAAGCATGTTAGCCAAAGGTGAAAACTATTGACCAAGTAAAGAAACTTCTCAGCCAAACTCATAACAAGTAGGAAAATTTTTTAGCCAAAGAGGAAAAATGGTGGCTATATACAGAAATATCTCGACCAAACTTATAAAATGTATGAACATTTGTTAGCCAAAGGTGAAAAATATTGGTCAAGTAAAGAAATATCTCATCCGAATTTATAACAAGTAAGAAAACATGCTAGTAAAATCAAGAAATATGTCGACCGAAGTAATACAATAGGCAAAACGATGGACAAACTTATAAAAATGTCGACCCTTATAAGAAAATGTGGTACCAAATTAGGAAAAATATTGACCAAGTTTTGAAATATCTCGGCCAAACTTACCAACAGTAGGAAAATATGTTGACTAAAGTAGGACCATTTGTTAGCCAAAGATGAAAAATAGTGGCCAAGTAAAGAAATATCGCATCCAGACTTTTAAAATGTATGAAAATTTGTTAGCCAAAGGTGAAAACTGTTGACAAGTAAAGAAACTTCTCGACCAAACTCATAAAAAGTAGGAAACTTTGCTAACTAAATGTGAAAAAATATTATCCAAGTAAAGACATGTTTCAACTAATCTTATAAATATGTCGCCCAAACTTATAAACATTAGGAAAATGTGTTAACCAAATGGGAAAAAATATTGACCAAGTGAAGAAATATCTCAACCATACTTATGAAAAGGAGGAAAATGTGTTAACCTAATGGGGAAAACATTAGCGAAGTGAAGAAATATCTCATCCATTCTTATAAAAATTAGGAAAATGTGTTAACCTAATGAGAAAAATATTGCCCAAGTGAAGAAAAAATTTACACAACAACTTATAAAATTTAGGAAAATGTGTTAACCTTAAAGGGGAAAAAAATTTTTTACCTAGAAAAAAAAACAAAAATTTAAAATAAAATTAAAAATTAAACCCTTTTGGAAAAAAAAAGTAAAGGGAAAAATTTAACCAAAAATATAAAATAAAAATTTAAATAAAATGGAAAATAAAAGGGGAAATTTTTAAAAAAAAAATTTTAATTTTTTCCATTCCCAATTTACCCTTTAAAATTCCCATTTGAAAAATTTTGGGAAAGGCCCAAAAAATTGGTTTTATTTTTTTAAATTTAAAAATTTTAATTTGGTTAAAATTTTTAAAAGGTTTTTGGAAAATTTTTTCCCGGAAAACTTTCTAAATTATTAAATATTTTATTTCCCCCTTTTTCCCCCTTTTTAAAAATTTTTTATTTTATAATTTTGGTTAAAAATTTTTTTATTTTTTCCCAAATTTTTCCCTTTGGTTAAAACCCCCTTTCCCAATTTTTTTAAAAATTTTTTTTCCCAAAATTTTTTTTTATTTTTTAACAAATTTTCCTACTTTTATAAGTTTTTGTAAATTTTTCTTTACTTTGGGCAATATTTTTTTCCTTAGGTTAACACATTTTCCTAAATTTTTAAGTTTTGTGTTAAATTTTTTCTTCACTTGGGCAATATTTTTTTCTCATTAGGGTTTAAAAAAATTTTCCTAAAAATTTTTTTAAAATTTTGGTGAAATTTTCTTATTCCAATGTTTTTTTCCCCCAAGGGTTTAAAACATTTTTCCTTTTTTATAAGTTTTTTTTTTTTAATTTTTTTTTCACTTGGGCAATATTTTTTTTCCCCTTTGGTTTAACCAAAAATTTTTCCCAATTTTTATAAGGGGGAATTTTTTAAAATTTTTTTCTTTCCCTTGGTAATTTTTTCCCCCTTGGGTTTCAAATTTTTCCCCCTTTTATAAATTTGGGGAGAAGTTTCTTTACTTGGGCAAATTTTTTTCCCTTTGGTAAAAAATTTTTTAATTTTAAAGTTTGGGTCCATATTTTTAAATTGGAAAAAATTTTATTTTTGGTAAAAATTTTTCCACTTTAGTTGACAAAATTTCCTACTTTTTTAAGGGTTTTTTCGAGAATTTTTCAAAATTGGGCAAATTTTCCAATTTGGGTAACCCCAAATTTTTTCTTTTTTAAAAAGGGTTCGAATTTTTTAATTTTTCCACTTTTTTTTTATTTTAACCTAAAAAATTTCCCCCTTTTTTTAACATTTTCCTTTCTTTTTTAAATTGGGAGATATTTCAAAATTTTTCCAAAATTTTTTTTCCTTTTTGGTAACCCAAATTTTCTTTTTTAAAGGGGCGAATTTTTTAATTTTTTTAATTTTTCCTTTTGGTAAAAATTTTCCTACTTTTTTGATTTTCTAGAAGGGTTTTTTACTTGGTCAATAGTTTTCACCCTTTGGCTAACATGCTTTCCCACTTGACCCATATTTTTCACATTTGACTAACAATTTTCCTACTTTTCATGAGTTTGGTCGAGCTATTTATGAATTTGGTCAGCCTTTTTATATTTTCGTTACCCTTTTTCTTAGTGTTATTGACATATTTCTTGACTTTGTCCTCAATGTGTAACATTTTCTCACCACATGGCAACTATATACACCGTCAACACGAAAGGAAATCAACAAACAACACACATTTATAGTAAATACCTGTTTTTTATTTACAGTACTTTTTTTTACAAGAAAAAAATATCAAAACATAATGTCATTATACGAAATGCTTCAGCTACCTATCGGATGTTCAGTGATGTGATATATATAGAAACTAGTATTGGGTATACGGGTATTGTCTCTACCAAATACGTAGAGTCGGGTCTGTTGTGTAGGGCGTAATTGAACATATCGCTTTCCTGGACTATGGTTATAAAGTCATCAAAGTCTTGTTCATTGTTTACTAAAAAGGGTACGTCGAGTGCACAGGCATTATTTGACGACGAATGGAAAAATCTAAGTTCGTTCGTCTCCTTATGTCGTAACATCATGTGATGGCTATAATTTATCTTAAAGTGACTACTAAACACTGGTGTTAATGTCTCGATCCAGTCTATTGGTTGTGTTGAGTCGGGTCGGTGAAAAAAATTGTAGGTCGATATATGTTTGTTGATGTTCTGATGTGTCCTAAGGGCTGCCCAGTTGTCTCTATATGTCTGTTGGATGTCTTCGTCGTCGGGGAGTTTGTCTAAGGTCTTTAGTTCCTCATCTATCTCTACTTCCTCGTCTATCTCTATGTCGGCTTTCTCTGCTACCACTTGCTCGTTATCGTGTTTATGGTTTTTTGATGGTTGTGTGTCTGCTGATGCTTTTCTTTTGCATGATGAGGGTATAGTATCCGTGTTTGTTGTTGAGGGTGTATTGTCCGTGTTTGCTGTTGATGGTGTAGTGTCCGTGCTTGATGCGGGTGTTGTTGTTGATGAAGTCTGATGATGTGTTTTTATATGGTGTTCTAGGTTGTCTTTTCTGTTGTATAGATTGCCACAGAGGTAGCATGTATGAGTTGTGGTTTTGTGTACGGTGTTAATGTGACGTGTAAGATTGCGGTTTTTCTGTAAAGTTTTTACCACAGGTGGGACATAGATAGCTATTTTTCTGACTGGTGGCCATCATGATAGAAAAATGTAGTAGTATTTGATGATACGGTGATAAAGCATTAAGTTGGTTCCGGTAGCTGATGTGTGAGTTGTGATACTACGACAATATTATCCAACACAGTTGTCGCTTGTGGTATTAGATAACGATTTCAGTGACAGCGCAATAATCTCGTGTCGCTGCAATGACTAAGGTATAGTGATCCACCACAATATGTTTGTGTAGCTTCCTGTAGTTTTTTCACGTTTTCGCAAGTCGTTGTAAGCACTGGTCGCCAATAGTCTGTGAAGAAGTGGTTAAATCATTATATTTACATTTTTTCACAAACCATAAGACAATCATTACTATAGTATATCTACAGAAATTATTTCATATCACATAACTTTTAAGACATTTTAAAAGGAATATTGTTATCTTTTTGCTGTCCCTTGTAGTAAAATATTTATTTGTTTCTGTTATATCCCGTCCTTACAGTGGGTCTTCTCCGTGACTATATGCTTTTCCTCTTGTGCTAGCAGCGGCCTATTTCGTAATGCTGTTCTTTGTGTTATTTATATGGCACATCGAGGTGTACTATACTAATGAGCAAAGGCGAATACGCCCCCTAATGCTAGGAGTGAAATATTTAGTGTTGCTCCTTTAGTGAAAAGCAATGGTGAATTGCCGACCAATAATTTGTGGTAGATTGTCAGAGCTTTTCTTTTTCTGGTAGGTACCTCAGTAAGGTAGATTCTTCATGGTTATGTCAGCAAATTTTCACTCTGGTGAAACGGTAAAGATTTTACACAAGGGATATCATATTTGTAGCTTACATGAATTTGACACCACATATTTGAGATTTTATGTAGCTTTGGTACAATGTGAAGAGACACATTATTTTGAGACCGTGTATCTTAGTGATTTACATTGATACATTAGTGACCACAGAGAATGACTATAAGTCCTGTGGCTGCAAGTTTTTCACTCAGCTCATTTTGTGTCACCGCCTTTTCACACTGGAGAACCAGTGTACTTTAATTAGCGGAAATATGATCCATAAATACTGAATAGTTGAATACATGATACATCCTGTTGCATATGCATAAGTTAGTGCGCAGAAAGATGACGTCCTTGTGGTGGCTACGAAATTAGTGCCCATAGATCCTCGTCTTACATTGTTCAATACACTTAGTGGAGATAGGAGAGACAAGTAGATGTTTCCCCCCCCTACTCAAACCTCTGTGAGTGACAAAATTGCGTTGCCCCAACATGCGTGGTTGATGTGTCTCCTCTTATGTTCAAATCTGTCGAACCAGAATCAGGATACTTTTATGAACAAAAAAGGAAAAACAAAAAAAAACAGGGGGGGTATACTTTAGTGAAAAACACCTTTTTAATGTATACTTTACATAGTTAGAAACACCACATCATCTCCCATCACTTACCTACATCATAGAAACATAAGGACGACCGGAATACAGACACTCACATAGATTGACACAAAGGGGTTGTGGGTCACTTGTGCTTTCAGTAGTCATCTACATAATTATTATTGTAAAAAACCCGTATTCCCACAGTACACTAGTATAGCGTTAATTTCCCGTGGAAAGGGCGTCAGTTTGCCGACTACTAGCTAGTATTTACGCCTTTGTTTTATGCGGGTATGATTTTAGAGACTACTACCGTATAGCGACTTGTATATCACACTCTACTTCCACAGCTGTTTTTAGTGAGGTATTTTCGATAGCCCTTGTTGAAAAAACAGTGTCCTTTGCCGACATTTGAGCTCCTTTATAATGACGTTTTAGTCAAACTATACAATAACCAGTGCATCCGGTTTTGACTTATACAGTAAAACACCTGATATTCTCATTAAACATGATAGTCAGCGGTTTTTATCGTTTTACCGTGGTCTTTCCATGCGTTGATTTAGAGTGTTTTCAGTCCCACCCCAAAAACAGTCTGGGCATGTAAGGGTTAGGTCACGGATCATTTATGTTTCCCCAAAACATGGCTGAAAACGTTCAATCATGTTCACCGCCGACACTGCCCTTTCGGTGAGTCACTCAGGAGCTACCTTCAATCAGCCGATAGAGTTCATGCTTCGCTTTTACTTGAGCCCTTTAAACCCCGGTTGTTCTAAAAAGGCTGTCGGAGTATTTATCTAGAACCCCCCCCACTGTCTACCCCCTAACAATGTCAAAGTACTTTTTCATACTTTCCCCCACTCACTCACCTCTTAACAACGAATTTCACTAAGCCATCCACTAAAACCAGAATAAACGACCATATTTTTTCTTTAAAAATTTTTATTTGTAACCCGTTGATGAAAGTGTTTAAACCCCTTTCAACCCTCTACATATCATACTAACCCCTATCCATCCCTACCAACGAATTTTACTAAGCCATACCCACTACACCCAGTATAACCCCACCATCTTTTCTTTTTAAGGGTTTTTATTGTAAATGTATGATGCTAGGAATAAACCGTTACGACTCTTACATACCCTATACCCAAACCCCACTTACCTTTTACTTTTCCGGGTTTTTTCCCCTATGGGGAAACCCCCGGCGCCCCCCCCTTCCCCCCCCCTGGTT
>JACEFZ010017170.1:0-13911 GCA_014155875.1 Cepaea nemoralis | reverse complement strand
ACATCGTTACGACCGCCAGGCGACTTAGCTCCCAGTAAGGGATGCAACCACTTCGTTGCGCCGCCAGGCGAATGAGTTACCGGCCTGCGAGATCGCTGGCTGACCAGCGGTCAGGCCGCCAACGCAAGACGCACGCCTGCCACGTGACGCCACGTCAGGCAGGAGGCAAGTTGCGAACCAGGTCCAGACAGCTCTGGGGACACGGTACAGGACGGACGTGTGAGAAAGGCGTTGTGTGGTTTCTGTATTGAAAGGCGAGTGTCTGGACATCTTGCGAGTCAGACTTGTGACTGTATTGTGGATGTAAGTTGTAAAGTATCCATTATATGTATTTGTGATCATCGTTCTGTATTTGATATGTTAATAAATCCACCGAACGATGTGTCGTTGAGTCTTACGTCAAATCACGTTGTATTTGTACTGTCTCACACTTGTTAGGAAAGCGAGCCAAGTTTAAGACCCTGACAATAGGCTTCTTCTTTTTTTTAGACCAAAAAAAAAAAAAACACCTGCATTTTAACAGGCGTGCTGCGTGTAAGGTATGCATAAGATATGCACACCCACAACATTGAATGAAAAATGTGATGTTGACACACACGCGGCCAACTTTTTTTTTTAAACAAAAACAAAATCGAGAATATACCCATTTAATTGTGTACTGACCTTCTCTCTGCCAAGAAAATGCTTGTTCAAAAACAAATGCTTCGATTACTTCAAAAGTTCCACTCCGAAAAAAGTACAGAAATAAAATTGTGACGTATCTAAAATAAATCCATTATTTTTAATGAACACTGGTTGTAAAAACATAAAATGATGTGTTAGAAAATTTTCACTATTTAAATAGATGCATTACTTTTATGATAATTATTATGAAAATGCCTTAAAGATTATATCACTATATATTATAACTCATATGCCTGTAAATAACTATAGAAAAGAGTTTATAAATCTGTGAAAACAATGCAAAAATCTATACATAAAATAATAGTGATGTTATTAAAAGTTATGACCCTTGAAATAACTTTTCTTATGTTAAGTCCCCTTGAATATAGCTGCCCAAATATTAGCTGCCTGGCCCGGCTTCGCCCAGGCTCTGGCGGGGTATCTATCTATCTATCTATCTATCTATCTATCTATCTATCTATCTATCTATCTATCTATCTATCTATCTATCTATCTATCTATCTATCTATCTATCTATCTATCTATCTATCTATCTATCTATGTGGAGCATCTCACTTAATTCATCGTCAATCAACTCATTTAAACTCAGGGGACGTAACTTAAGATATAACAATTATACTAAAAGTTATATCCCTTTTTGTCATATATTATTATATTTTCTTATGTTCAGTCATGTAATTACAAAATTAAATTTTAGAAAGGTAATAGCTGATAGCTGATAGATAAAACTATCACAGTTGGTTGCACAGGAATGAAAGGAAAACGTGTAGAAAATTTCATCTCAATCGGTTGGACCGTTCGCGAACGAATGAAAGACGGACATACATACATACATACATACATACATACATACATACATACATACATACATACATACATACATACAAAGATATATATATATATATATATATATATATATATATATATATATATATATATATATATATATATATATATATATATATATATATATATATATATTACTCGGTACATCCCCAAGGATTTGAAAACATCTATTTTCATCACACTACCGAAGAGGCCAAGAGCTGTTGAGTGTAAGGATTAGAGAACTATTAGCTTAATGAGCCACATAACTAAGATACTACTCAAGGTTATACAAGAAAGAATTCAACATAAAATAGATGAGGAAGTAGCTGAAGAACAATTTGGGTTCCGCAAAAACAGCGGCACCAGAGGAGCAATTATCTGTTTGAGGATGTTAATTTAAAAATATATAAAAGTTCAAAAAAGTATATATGTATGTTTTATAGACTACAAGAAAGCTTTTGACAGAGTACAACATGAACGACTAATTACATGCCTTCAAGGAAAGGAGTAGACGGAAAGGACATCAAACTTATTAGTAACTTGTATTGGTAACAAGTGGCGTCTATTAAATGCGGAAATAATTATGTGTCGCCTATAGAGATAAAAAGAGGAGTACGGCAGAGATGTGTACTGTCCCCAAGCCTCTTCAACCTATACACAGAAAGAATTTTTAAACAAGTTGAAATGCCTGGACTTAACATCAATGGAAGAATCACAAACAATCTTAATTTTGCTGATGATACCATGTTACTAGCAGAAAGTGAGCAAGAGTTACAAGACCTAGTGGAACAAGTAAACATGCACAGTGCAGAATGTCATTTAGATATTAGCATCCAATAAAAAAAAAACACTGTGATAATTAGCAGTGAAAAGGAGAGGTCATCAATGAACATCACAGTAAACGGACAGATACTAGAACAAGTAACAAGTTTCTCTTATCTTGGACATATAATAGCAGATGATGGCAGAAGTGAAATAGAAATCAAAAAGAGAATAGGAATAGCCAAAAATGCTTTCAACGGCATGAAATCAGTATTAACATCTAGAGAAATTAATAACGCATTAAAAATGAGAATTGTCAAATTCTATGTATATTCAACGCTACTGTATGGCGCGGAAATCTGGACATTGAACAAGCAACTAGAAAGTCGCATAGAAGCCCTGGAGATGTGGATATACAGAAGAATATGTCGTATTTCTTGGAAATAAAAACAATCAAATGCAGAGGTTCTAGAAAAACTGGGAATGAAGAGAGAGTTGATGAAAGAAATAAAGAGGAGGCAAGTAAAATATTTCGGCCATGTTAAAAGACATGATACTCTTATAGAAACCATACTGGAAGGCAAGGTTGAGGGCAAGCGCGGAAATCTGGACATTGAACAAGCAACTAGAAAGTCGCATAGAAGCCCTGGAGATGTGGATATACAGAAGAATATGTCGTATTTCTTGGAAATAAAAACAATCAAATGCAGAGGTTCTAGAAAAACTGGGAATGAAGAGAGAGTTGATGAAAGAAATAAAGAGGAGGCAAGTAAAATATTTCGGCCATGTTAAAAGACATGATACTCTTATAGAAACCATACTGGAAGGCAAGGTTGAGGGCAAGCGAGCAAGAGGTAGACAACGATACAAGTGGGAAGATAACATCAAGAGATGGACGAACATCAGCCTGACAGATCCACTGCAGCCAACCTTCATTCTGGAGACGGCATCTGATTGATGATGATGATATAATCTATCTGATTTTTGGTAATACTGTCCGGGAACTTCCATGTGAAGAGACTTCTTGAGTGTTGTTTAAAAAGTGTGTTGGCTATCGTTAACTCGTTTTCTGTGCAAAATTCAATAAGACCTTACAGAGGTAAGGAGAGTAGACACAAGTCTAGTAGGGAGACACCAGACAGGAGAGACACCAAGCACTATTAATAGCCTCACAAGGAGACACATTTGTGTCAGACCAGGGGCCAATGCGTACAACTGAGCAAGGGCTTTCCCCAAGCTAATGGGAAGCTTGTCCTTGCGAGTAACCGTGAAGTGCCCGGTTACTCGAGCTCACAAGACAGCGTGCTTGCGAGACCATGCACGCAATAATAGCTACTGCACGGAGAGGACAGTGTCCGTGCTTGTCCACGCAATGTGTAGCGTGCGGACAGACCACGACTGGAGACGGTAGAGAGCAGACGTATCCTTAACAAATGCTATAGTTTCTAGACAATAGGCAAACATTAGGCTATTAATGTAGATTGTGATTTCGAGCATCATTTCTCACCACTTCATTTCATTCATGTTGTATAATGATGATGAAGTATAACGCTCGCAGAGCCATTCAAATTTCGGCTCTAAATAAATTGCATTCCTTTCGCAAATGTCACGAGTTGTTATTTCGTGCGGTGCGAAAGTAGGGGAGTCCTGAGAATCTGCAGCGAACAAGTCGCTGACAGTCACCTGCATCATTTCTATTTACCTATCCAAATTTTCCTAATTTTTCCAACTGACTTGACCATGTCTTCTATTTTGGCTTTAATGTCAACTCCAGTAAGGAATGCTGCAGTAACTGCCAGAGAACTGTCGCAATATGGCCAAAGTTTTTCTCCAATAATTTTCTAAAAGTTCTGACAATATTTCTTCACCATGCTGCTGGAAGTTTCTTCTTCAATATCAACAATAACTTTGTACAACCGATAGTATAGGACGAAGTACAACTTCAAAATTAAATGAGATGTAGCACCATCAATTTCTAGTTTGTCAAAAAAAAGTTTTGAATTTCTCATGTATGTACAGCATTCTTTAATCTGAGCAGTATTCGGTATGTGGTTTAAGAATTCTTCATCATCTTCATTAAACTCATCATCATCATCAAGTGCCCTGCCAGCTGGCGTAGGCGTTCATGGCTCTCCACAGATCTCGGTCTTTGGTTTTCTGGATCAACTCTGCTGCTGATATTCCTCCGTGCCACCGTCTCAATCCATCCAGCATCATTTCTCTTGGTCTGCCTCTGCCTCTCTTCCCCTCGATCTTTCCAGTTGTTACGATGTTCTCCAATGCCTCTCTTCTCATTACATGACCAAAGAAAGCTGTTTGTCTCTTTCTAATTGTTGTATATAGTGTTCTAGTTTCATTAGCCTGTTTCAGGCAGTCGTCGTTAGTTACTCTGGCAGTCCAAGGAATTCTCAACATTCGTCTCAGGAACCACATCTCTGTTGCTTCTAATTTCTTTTTAATTTGTTCATTTACATTCCAAGATTCACTGCCATACAGCAAAACTGGTTCTACATAGCATTTCAGCACTCTCTTTCTTACACTCAGTGATAGTGACCTATTGCACCAGATACTCTTCATTTTCTGAAATGCAGCCTTTGCCTGCCCTGTTCTGCTCTTAATCTCTGTTGCACATCTTCCATCTGATATTATAAATGTCCCTAGGTATCTAAAATTATCCACTTGGTTAAGAATGTTTCCTTCTATTTCTATGTCACTATAGCTCTCATTAAACTAATTCGAATAATTGTTTAATGAGCATTGAAAAGTTGTTAATATGATCGCCATTCAAATTTTACAGATTTTGTTGGTATGGAAAATGACAGCTGTAATGCCTTTGCCTGACGTGTATTGTAATATGTTTCAATAAATGAAGGTTGATTCATGAACTGATGCAGTTCAGAAGTCACGCCTCTGCTGAAACTATCAGTAATGCATGCTGATAACCTGTGCTCAGTACAACCAGATCGATGCCTTTCTGTATCAGTATCAAACCGTCCATCAAATGCTGCCGTCATGTTTGCTGCATTATCAGTAAACACAAACAATGGACTCAAGTGTCACCGTCCAAAAGGTGAGTCATGGGCTATCTTTAGAACTTTGTTTCGATGTGCTTGTGGTAACACTACTTGCTGTATCGTGGTCTGCTTTGTTGTGTATAATCTAGTTAAGATATTGTTCTGTAGCCTAAATGTCCACGATGCGTTCTTAGTTAATTTTGGTTCAAGTCCTACTAACTTAAAATATGGTGAAAGTGTAGGATCTGCTTTCTGTTCATTTCCAAAATTAGTGTTTGTAGAGTTTGGCGCTACAATTTCTAGTGACTCCTGCAGTTGGTCGGTGTTGGTTTTATGGGTTGTCTGTCGTGTTATTGCATTTGTGTGTTGTGTGTGTTGTTGCACATCTACAGGCTTGGTACTTGGTAGATCGATAGCATCCTCAATTCGAGGTTTTAATTTGGTCGTATCAATGACAGATTCGACCGCCCCTGCATGGTACACCTCGGTGAATTCTTTCTGAATTACTTCAGTGGTTGTCTCCCTTGGTCTTTTGGCAGATTGAGACAAGCATGAATGGTGTTTCTCTTTAGCATCGCTGTTTGGGTGGTGGATACCGTTTCTATGTTCCCAGTCCCTGATTTCCTTTTCAGAGCAAGGATGTATGTTGGGCAGGTTTCCAAGTATAATCTCAGCGACAGGATTTTCAAGGACAGCGCACAATACTCGTCCTGATATGAACGGGGTTCGAATTTCGACAAGAGCAAGGGGGTATTTCTCTATAGTGCCTGAGAATGTGCGACAAGTCACATGTTTGTCTGTATAATCTTTATTGTCTATTAATGTTTTCTTAATCCCACATAGCGTTGCGCCGGAATCCCGAATTAATGTGCACTTTTTGTTATTTACAAACCCTGTTGAAAAAACTAGCTTGCCTGTAGATGACAAGGCAGCGTTGGCTGTTTCATTCGAAATAGGGATAGTGTGGCCACCTAGTAATGTTGTGTCAAGTTGGAACTTCGTACAGGTGTTACACTTACTGTCTGTAATGGTGTCAATAATTTGTACAGCATTTCCAAGCTCACCTCTATTTTCTGCTTGATTGTCACAATCATTCAGTGATTCAATATCTTCGTCTGATGACGTTTCTACTAATGCAGCATTGGCCTGTTTTAATATCTTTCGGCCCTCACAAAAGCGACTATAGTGCCCAAAGCTACTGCAAAAAAAACATTTGACCGCTCTCTGGTAAGCATTTCGTTTATTCTTCTGCTTCTCTACAATCATTTTGAGGTGGTGAGGATAGTTCGGCGATTTATCGCACATCGCGTATTGGTCGTGATTCAAACTACAATATTGGCATTTAACTGGCTTACTGACATTTGAGCGTGGTTTAAACTTACTTTCTGTTTGTTTCGGGTATCTGGTGTTTACTACTGCTGCTGCTGTATCGTTTTGACTCATGTTTAGATGAAAAATGTCTCTGTTTGCTGTGAAAATGCATTCCCCTTGGACTCGATTTCCTGAATACTTTTACAGTCCATTTGTTTTAAAAACTTAGCAAAAGGTGTAGGGATGGTACTAACTATCTTATCAATAATAATAAGTTCTTTAAGTTTGTCATGGCTGTTGTTAGTTTTAGCCGAGTTAATCCACTTTGTACACACGTCTTGGACTGTTGAGACATAGTCGATAAAGGTTTGGTTTGGTTGTGGGGATAATTTGGCGAACTGTTGTTGGTAACCTGCAGTGTCTAATGAAAAATGTTGGAGAATGCGCTGCTTTAAATAGTCATAATCTTTTCGCATTTCCTGTGGCACTGTCTCTATTACTTTTAAAGGTTCAAGAGCTAAGTTTCTCATTAAAATAAATGACCAATCTGATTTTATGATCTTATGGTAAGACATAAGACACTCACAATTTTCCAGGTATGCACTGATGGAATCTCCTGAGCAGAACGCCTTTACGAGGCCTTTGTACTTGTTATATTTTTGTTCCTCTTCCTTGTTTCTCAGTTTATTTACAGATATTTCTAAGTTGGAATCGATCTCCATCTGTTTAAGTTTTATTTGTGTATCGGCATTCAATTGGGCTAGTTTGGCTGCCGCCTCAAGTTCCATTTGTTTCTCCTGAGCCTGCAGTTGCATCTTTTTCTCTTCTGCCTGCAATTGCATATTTTTCTCTTCTGCCTGCAATTACATTTGTTTTTCTTCCCGTTCTCTCGCTCTTTCATCACGGGCAACGTTCTCTGCGTGCGTTCTTTCTTCACGGGCAATGTTCTCTGCGTGCGTTCTTTCTTCACGGGCAATGTTCTCTGCGTGTGTCTTCTGTGCCCATTCTGACAGTTTCTCTTCTTTATAACCTAATTTCATACCTAACTCAATACATTTTTCTAGCGTAGACATTTTGAGTTTTAAGTGTTTGTAATTTCTCTGAAGTTAAATCCCTTAGAAAAAAATGTTGGTGAGTAGAAAATTTAGTTAACTCCCTTACTGTTATAAGAGCAATTAGAAATGTAAAGTTATGTTGGTACAAGGTTATGCATATACATATAAAATTATGCAAGCACAAATATTACATAGATGAATGGTGAGAAGTACCGCTTAGTGTTGCAATGGGTATGATATGAAACTTATCTTATATTCCCAGAACTTGCGGATGTTGTCTTGTACTCTCGCCACTGTTGGAAAGGTTACATCGGTTGCACGCGCCACTATTCGCGGAACAATCTGCTCGTAGAATGAGAAAACATTAGTAACAGTCAAAAAATGTCACAGTCATGTCAAAATAGTTAATAGTAATCAAAATGATGCGAGACTCACTGCTGAGGGACTCAGATTAATACTACTTTATCGCTACATAGATGCAACTATGTTAAACATGTACAATTATCAATTTGATATACAGAAATCACATTGATATCATTAATTTATGTTTTACTTGGCAATAAATAGCTGTGTAACATTAAATCTTATGCCAAAACCGGAGAATAGCCCTCAAAAAGCCTGTCAGCGTCTTGCTCATGTCTAGGTATCTGAGCTCGGGTTCACACAGGCAACAATAACTCCGTTGAATATATTATCGAACATTTATTGTATTTCAATATACAGTGCGTTGGGCGCCGTGGGTTAATAAACCCGCGCTGGATTGCATATCACAGATAGTTAAACATCATCACACATAGTTATCAAACATTCTAGCAAGCTATCTAGCCTATGTCTATATATCTATTGATATCTAATGAGTCCCTCTAAGGCAGGCCCTGTTGCCTCGCTGAAGTCCGTCTGTCCTCTGCCGGCCCACACGTGTCCCAATCCGACACGGGTGGTAACTCTGTCCGAGTTCCTCGTGGACCCCACAATAGGCGGGCCACATCAGTGTCCACGGGACAATGGACTCAATGACCAGTCCTTCGAGAAGGCTCTAGATTACCTTGAGTGACTCACTTCTATCCCTTGGGCGGGAGTTGCAGCCCTTTAACTAATATCTATTAATGTGAGGCGGTGACAGTATGTATGTATGTATGTATGTATGTATGTATGTATGTATGTATGTATGTATGTATGTATGTATGTATGTATGTATGTATGTATGTATGTCATCATCATCATTGGCACCTTGCCGTCTTGACAGACGATAGTTTGTGCTCTAAAAAGGCATAATAACTTTTAACTATGGCGGTAGCGAGTGTGACTGATAAGGCCAATTTGCGCTGTAAATGTCCGTTCACAGTGGGTGCATGTGAACACGTGGTCATTTCCACCATCATGCACCATCTTACGTCTCAAACGCTTGGTGTGTGACTTTTCTGCAATAATTTTCTCCTTTGACTTTATTCCATTTCTGATATTTGCCCTCCATGCAACACGTTCAGCGGCGACTTGCTCCCAATGAGCATTATCAATGCCTGTATCAATCATGTCCCGCTTACACACATCTTTGTATCGTAGTAGAGGCCGACCCTGAGATCTCTTACCCATCTGTAATTCACCAAAAAAGATATCCTTTGGTATTCTACCATCATCCATCCTCCTAAGATGTCCTATCCATCTAAGTCTACGAAGACTGAGCATGGAATAAACTGTCACACAACCTGATCTTTCCAATACTTCAGTATTTGTGATTTTGTCTTGCCACTTAATACCAAGAATTCTTCGCAGACACCGCATATGAAAGCTGTTTAAATTGTTCTCTTGGTGTGAGTAAGTTGTCCAGGTTTCACTGCCATAGAGAAGAGTACTAAGGACACAGGCTTGATAGACAAGGACTTTTGTTTTGGCAGTAAGCTTCCTGTTCTCCCAGACTCTTTTTCTTAACCTGTTCATTGTTGTTGCTGCCTTACCAATTCGGATGTTGATTTCCTGATCTAGGGATAATTTGCTATTTACCACTGATCCTAGATATGTAAAATGGTCTACTATCTCTAGTTCGGCGTCGTCAATAAAGATTGATGGTACCCCATGTGCACCTTGTGACATAATCTGTGTCTTCTTTTTGCTAATTGTTAAACCAAATTCAGAACAAGCATTGGAGAATGCAGATAGTAGACATTGCACTTCTTCCTCGGAGTGGGTCGTAACTGCAGCATCATCTGCAAAAAGCAACTCTCTGATCAGTACCCTCCTAATTTTGGTCTTAGCCTTCAATCTCTGAGCATTGTAGAGGCCACCATCTGAGCGTGAGTGAATGTATATACCACCATCCTGATCACGAAATGCATATTTCAGTAGGAGTGAAAAGTATATTCCAAAGAGGGTGGGAGCTAGTACACAACCTTGCTTAACTCCACTCTTGATTTCAAATTCTTCAGAAGTTGCACCATCAAACTTGATTATACCCTTCATGCCTGTGTGGAACGATTCCACAATGGACAGAAGAGTTGGTGGGCAGCCAATCTTCTTTAGTGCCTTGAACAGACCCTCACGACTGACCAAATCAAATGCCTTTGTGAGGTCGATGAAGGCAATAAACAGTGGTTGATTCTGTTCACGGCATTTTTCTTGCATTTGTCGCAATGAGAATATCATATCAGTGGTAGACCGGTTCTGTCGAAAGCCACACTGTGATTCGGGGTAGACTTGATCTCCTAGGACTTGAAGTCTGCGCAGAACAATTCTGGCAAATACTTTTCCAACAATACACAGAAGTGAGATACCCCTATAGTTGTTACAGTCGCTCCGATCACCCTTGTTCTTGTACAGCGTTATGATGTTTGAATCTTTGAAATCCTGTGGGACTTGTCCTTCACGCCAGCATAGCTCTATTAGCTGGTGGATCTGTAGAGTGAGTGTGTCTTGCCCACTCCTGATAACCTCTATTGGAATCCCATCCTTACCTGGAGCCTTGCCAGATGCAAGTTCATTTATAGCACACTTAACTTCTGTTATGGTGGGAAGTGTGTCCAGGTGGTCAAGAGTTGGTAGAGCCTCTATGGCGTTAAGGGCATCATCCGCTAGTTTGGTCTCACTTGAGTAAAGCTCCAAATAGTGCTCTACCCATCTGTCCATCTGCTGTTTCTTATCAGCGATGACTTCTCCAGTCAAGGTTTTCAGCGGTGCACTTCTTTTGATCACTGGACCACAGGCTTTCTTTATTCCTTCATACATGCTTCGTATGTCTCCCTTATCACTTGCGATTTGAATGGACTCACATAACTTGATCCAATAATCATTTGCACACTGCCTAGCAGCCTTTTGCACATCCTTCCTAGCTTGCTTAAGCTCACTCAGAGTGTTACGCGTTGGTCTTTCCTTGTTTCTTAAGAGAGCTTTCTTCTTCTTATCAATCAAGGGCTGCAGAGTCTCGCTGTTGGCCGCAAACCAGTCCTGCCTCTTATGATCCACAGTGCCGTAAACCCCTACGGCAGTTTTATAAAGAGTTTCCTTAATTTGACCCCACTTTTCATTTACTGTACAATTTTCTGGTGTATCAGTGAAAGCGTCTTCAAGTTGCTGTTGAAACTGAAAGCACTTTTCAGGATCATGAGTGTTAATAATATTAATCCTGGGGCTATATTTGTGTTTAGCTGTGTAGATTCTCTTTGGTCTCAGTCTAACTCTTGCAACAACCAAAGAATGATCTGTATCACAGTCAGCACTGTGGTAACTACGAGTCAATGATATATGGTTCAGATGTTGTCTCCGTGTGATGATGAAGTCCAGCTGGTGCCAATGGCCGGATCTTGGATGTTTCCATGTGACCTTATGCATCTCTTTTGTTTTAAAAAAAGAGTTTGTAATACATAGGTCATTACTGGTGCAATGCTCCAGCAGCCTTTGCCCATTTTCATTCATGCGACCGATGTTGTATTTTCCAAGGGACACTGGCTTCTCTCCATAGCACAAAGCCTGGGCTAAAATATAGAGATCATGTGTTGCCCATGCAGCATGATCCCTCTCTCGGCCTGCCTAGTTCACTCCAGAGGAAAGGTAACACCCCTACATCTGGAACAAGACAAGCTGCAGAAGCTGCCGGATCAGCAAAGCAATGCTCTAACTGTCCGCCTGTCGGAGCTTCGATCCTAGACCAGTCGCCAACCAAGGCTTAGGGCCTGGTCTGCCCTGCCATGACAATTTTGTCTTTAGCTTGCATTTCCTCGCACCAGGGTAAGGCTTGTACCCTCCCAATTGCGCTCTTCCGCCCGAAGCCGTTGGCACAATGTGGGGTGTCGGGTTTGGTAAGCGCCGCCCAACGTTCGGCGCTAACAGAAACCAGGTAGTACCGTCTACTGTTATACGGTAGCTCAGTCATATCTGACTAAGACCTGACATATGTATGTATGTATGTATGTATGTATGTATGTATGTATGTATGTATGTATGTATGTATGTATGTATGTATGTATGTATGTATGTATGTATGTATGTATGTATGTATGTATGTATGTATGTATGTATGTATGTATGTATGTATGTATGTATGTATGTATGTATGTATGTATGTATGTATGTATGTATGTATGTATGTATGTATGTATGTATGTATGTATGTATGTATGTATGTATGTATGTATGTATGTATGTATGTATGTATGTATGTATGTATGTATGTATGTATGTATGTATGTATGTATGTATGTAGTATGTATGTATGTATGTATGTATGTATGTATGTATGTATGTATGTATGTATGTATGTATGTATGTATGTATGTATGTATGTATGTATGTATGTATGTATGTATGTATGTATGTATGTATGTATGTATGTATGTATGTATGTATGTATGTATGTATGTATGTATGTATGTATGTATGTATGTATGTATGTATGTATGTATGTATGTATGTATGTATGTATGTATGTATGTATGTATGTATGTATGTATGTATGTATGTATGTATGTATGTATGTATGTATGTATGTATGTATGTATGTATGTATGTATGTATGTATGTATGTATGTATGTATGTATGTATGTATGTATGTATGTATGTATGTATGTATGTATGTATGTATGTATGTATGTATGTATGTATGTATGTATGTATGTATGTATGTATGTATGTATGTATGTATGTATGTATGTATGTATGTATGTATGTATGTATGTATGTATGTATGTATGTATGTATGTATGTATGTATGTATGTATGTATGTATGTATGTATGTATGTATGTATGTATGTATGTATGTATGTATGTATGTATGTATGTATGTATGTATGTATGTATGTATGTATGTATGTATGCATATGTATGTATGTATGTATGTATGTATGTATGTATGTATGTATGTATGTATGTATCTATCTATCTATCTATCTATCTATCTATCTATCTATCTATCTATCTATCTATCTATCTATCTATATGTCTGTCTGTCTGTCTGTCTGTCTGTCTGTCTGACCCGGCCCGGCTTCGCCCAGACCCTGGCGGGGATCTATCTATCTATCTGTCTGTCTGTCTGACCCGGCCCGGCTTCGCTCAGCTCCTGGCGGGGATCTATCTATCTGTCTGTCTGTCTGCTTGTCTGTCTGTCTGTCTGACCCGGCCCGGCTTCGCTCAGCTCCTGGCGGGGATCTATCTATCTGTCTGTCTGTCTGCTTGTCTGTCTGTCTGTCTGTCTTACCCGGCCCGGCTTCGCCCAGCCCCTGGCGGTCTATAATAAATCCATTATTTGTAATGAACACTGGTTATAAAAACATAAAATGATGTGTTAGAAAATTTTCACTATTTACATAGATGCATTACTTTCATGATAATTATGAAAATGCCTTAAAGATTGTATCATTATTTATTATAACTCATATGCCTCTAAATAACTATAGACAAAGAGTTTATAAATCTTTGGGGGGAAAAAAAACACCCGCATTTTAACAGTATTTTAACAGGCGTGCTGCGTGTAAGGTATGCATAAAGTATGAACAAAACACACAAAATTAACTTAAGAATGTCCTTCCAGACACCATGTGCTCTCTTTCACTAAAATAGAAAATTAGATTTTTAACTAACTATTGCATTTCATCTGAATCTGATAAAGGGCACACACACACACACACACACACACACAAACAAATATTGTCTACATATATAGTAGAGGATATTGAAATATGGTACAACGTAAATGCTGGGTACTTCAAAGGATAGGTGTCAGAGTCCGACAGGGGACAGCGATGCAGGGACATCGTTACGACCGCACGA